>VYXB01005634.1:493620-506490 GCA_013397135.1 Pachyramphus minor
AAAAAAAAAAAAAAATTGTCTCAATGAAAAGATTAAGAAATACTACACATCATGCTCTAACACCTTTCTAGATGTCAGTCCAAATCAGAACATCATTAGTTATTTCCAAGCTTCCAAGTAATGAGGAGACTGAGGGGAGACCTCATTGCAGTTACAACTCCCTCATGAGGGGCAAAGGAGGAGCAGGCACTGATCTCTTCTCTGTAGCGACCAGTGACAGGACCTGATGGAATGGCCTGAAGTTGTGTCAGGGGATGTTTAGGTTAAATATTAGAAAGAGGTTCTTTACCCAGAGGGTGGTTTGGTGCTGGAACAGGCTCCCCAGGATAGTGGTCCCAGCCCCAAGCCTTACAGAGTTCAAACAGCATTTGGATAATACTCTCAGGGACATGGTGTGACTTTTGGGGACGGTCCTGTCCAGGGCCAGTAGTTGGACTCAATGGTTCTTGTGGGTCCCTTCCAACTCAGCATGTTCTCTGATTCCGTGAAATGACAGCATCTTTGGGACCCATTCATTAAACAGCTGAGAAACAGCTTTTCTCTTGAAAAGGCATGAAAATGTTCTGGTCTATCAGCACAAGTAAGGTGTCTAAAAAAAGCATGTGGTAACACAGAAATAATTGTGGATGTATTGGCAGTAGCAAAACTACCAATAAAACACCGAAGAACTAAGACCTGGGGATGCTTAAGAGCCAAAAATGAAGAGGTGAGGCCCCAGCCCCAAAGGCTGTGTGATCATGCTCAGCTCCTGGCTGCCCCACCCCTGGGAAGGAGCCAGCTCCTTTCTTTTACCACCTCAAATTGCCATTCATGTAATGTGCCAGTTTGCCATCAGGAGAACCTTTTAGAGCACAGAACATAGGTCAAAAGCATGAGGAGCATTTCTTCAGAAAATCCTATAATGTAAGGTGCCTGACTATTAAGTGAACCTTTCAAATCATGTATATTGTTTCATGTGGTAGTACAACTGAGACTATGCATTGTAGATTCTCTGATTGCTTCTATTAGGTATAATTCAAAACTACAGAAAATCACAGAAGTCAAAAAAGCTGAAATATAACTTGTTCTCTCAAAAGAAACAAATCAGTCAAGCCATCAGGGTAGAAATTTCCAGAAACAGGTAGTGCTCTGAACTTCTTTATTTCTGGGTGCCCAAAAATGAGGCACTTTTTCAGCATTGACTCTTCAGAGTCACTTCATTTCACTTAAGAATTGAGTTGTCCAGTATCACTAATCAATTCTGGAAATATTTGCTTGTAAAATAGGTCAAAGAGCAGTAAGGTAATACAATTTTTACTTACTAGAGTCTTTTCACATTTTCTACAATATTTCAAAGCTAAAAAAAAATGCTAATCCGCCATTAAGCTATGACTAACAAAAAAATATTTTACTAGTCAGAGAAAACAGTTTTATCTTTTAACCTATGGATTCATGATATCATTTTATTAGAGTATATGTTCACAAATTAAATGGCACCAAAATAACAATTTCTTTTTGCAGATTCTCAGAAGCATTAAATCTTGTTCCTCTCATTTACTGAAATCCTTTATCTTTGATTTTGAGATCCATAAGTCTGGAAAAATAAAAGTGCTTACAAGTAGCTAGTAGAAATAAACATATACAGAACTAAATGCTGGAGCATAAATTACTATAGTATTCCTCTACTGTATTTTCTGCAGTACGATACATTTTTGCTAAAATAAGACACTGAGTTTGTCATCTGGCACACAGTAAAATACAATTATGCCCTTTAAACATTGAATCAAAAATCTTTTCTACCCCTTTCCTCTAATGAAACAATATTTTTTTCAGTATGTGTAACTGCAGTTAATATTTAAGAAAGACTTTAACAGAAAACATACTATTCCTTAGCTTCTTAACCTGAAAAATATGCAAGATTTCTGCTTTATAATGCTGCCTTGCCATTTTGAATGCAAAGAGGGATCATCTTCCTTCATGCTTGAGACCTGAAAGATAGTCAATATCTTAAATTCCTGAGGAATTCAGGGCAAATTGAGGGCATCTTTAAAGTACAAACCCACTAATGAAACTGAACATATTTAACCTGATGTGTACAGTCGTGGAATGTGTAACTTGTAGTACAAATATATCTTTGGATAGGAAAACCAAAGGTATCTTGATTTTGTATGAAAGGTCCTCTGCAGTTTTCTGTGTTCAGGCTCTCACTGTGCTATTCAGACTCCTTTGTGCAAGGAGAAACTGTCACTGAATGACACCCTGAATTCATTACAAAGCTGTGCCAGCAGGGAGACAACAAAAGGCAGAAATTAAAGTTCATTCACATAGTGGATGATCCACATCAAGGACAGATATCACGGGCTCTGGCTGAAAACAAACCTCCACTGATCTAAATGGAACAGAAGCAAGAAACTTGGTTCAACCTATAGGACAGAGCAAACCCCACAGAGCATCAAGTAGGCCTTGTCCTTCCATTGCACAAGGCAGAGGAGAAAAGGGAATGCTTTCTCCCTGTGCTGCAACTGGATTTCTTCCCAAAGCATATCATGGGATGTTGCTCCTCTGGCAATGAAGATAAACACACAGCGAAACACCCTGGAACATCCCTCCTCTACAGCAGAATTCTGCATGAAAATCATACCAACATAAATACAAACAAGGAAAACCCACTTTCTACTTGGTTGTCCTACACTGCAATGCTACGTACTGTCTGGTATTGACATCAGGAACTTTGGGAGGCTTCAGTGCAAGAGCATTGGACCCAAAGTCAGCACACTAATAACCAATTAAAAGGTCAGGAGTGATACTGAACATGTCTCATTGATTTTCTGAATTGAAAGCTACCATTCATGCCCAGGATGATAGTTTCAGAGTATTTGTATGTTCTACCCCTGAAACAGCTTTAATAAGAAGTGTTAGGACTAAGTAGCTAATAATAAAAAAACCCCAAACCTTAACTTATTCTGACTGTTAAGAACAGGGAAAAAAGTATGTATCTAAATTTAAAGATGCCTTTGACATACCTCACTGAATCTATCCATCCTCCTCCATACTCTGAACACAAATGCCCCAGGAACATTTGAACAAGAGACTGAAAACAAAGAGACCAAAATCTCTCTTCAGTATAAGTGTAACACCCGGAAAACCTGCTCCACCACAGTTTTCCTTTTGACCTTAAGGAAATTGCTTGCTCCTAGATTCAGGAAGCATTTTACAACCCAATTCCTAAAGAAATGAACGGAATTCAGGTGCTGAAAAGTACATTTTGTGAATGCAGACCTGAGTCCCTCTATAGCACAGGAACTGGCAGACTGGAGCCTTTGAGACATCCCAATCTGTTGCTCGGCATTCCCAAGCAAATAATTGAACAACTTTTGCACTCAGGATACTTGTGGTAGGAGCAGGGATTTACCAGATAGGATAAAAACTTCCCTGCACCCTCTCCCACCCCACCTGGTGCTCCAAAGATCCCAGAGTACCTGGAAGAGACACAACGCATGAAGTACCTCTGTTTGTAGTTGCATATCAGTTCAGCCTATTTTCTCCCAATTTGTTTTCAATGGCAATATCATAAATACACAAGTGAAAGGGAAAAAAAAAGTTTTTACTTACCTACTTTCCCTGAATTAGGATATTTTATCAGATTTTTACATGTCATTTTAGGTTTCTCTTCTTTCCGTCTTAAATACTTATGTATTTGTTTTCCAAAGGGCCTGTTGCAGTAAAACGTCTCAAGGTACATCATAACTTTACAGAAAAGGATTAAAAACAAAAATTAATTCAACCATCTTAGTACATAATGCTTTAATGAGTTTTCCTTCAGAAATAATGTCATCAGAATCCTGAATACAGAAAGCATGGCAGCAATACGTAGAGTACCTGGGTGTCAGGTGCAAAACATTTACGCACTTTAACCCAGAATTAATCGTTTTTCCCACATTAGATGATCTCTGTGGAAATGAAGGATTGTTCAATTTTACAAAACTGACAAATTTTCTACAAGTATTTGTTTCAAACAGAGGTGCAAAAATATGGTAGATCTGTCAACTGGATCTTATTCACTGCAAAATCAGAAGTACTTGATAATTTAGCTATAGCACCAGGAAAGTGCATACCCTGCCCCATGTCTATAGATGTTATTCTGTCATTTAGATTTATTTAATGATAAGAAGAATATGTAACTTATATGCTGCATAATATAAATTTTATTTTTTTAATATTTGTTTTTATTTCTTAGTCTCTTTTCAATTAATTAAAATTTTTAAAAATAGTCCTATATTTATAACTGGATGCAGTGACAGTAAGAAGTAATAAGGTACCAGTAAAAACCAGAGAAAGCCAATGACATGGTCTAAAGTACCATGGATAGATTATATTTAATTTGAAGATTATCTATAAACTGTAAAGAATATGCTAAAAATTAATTGATATTCAGAATTAGTTTTACAAGTCCAGGATCACCAGAAAGATACATTTCACTTTTCAGTGCTGTGCAAGAAAGACTTCTCAGGAACTACCTACCCACAGAACAGACTTTCTGATATTTTGCTGGTTTTCCATAGAGCATTTATCCTACATTTATCCAAATATGAAGAGGAAGTGCCTCATGTTCTTGGGCAGTGTAGACTGAATTTTCAGATTCCAAGTCAAATGACTTCCAACACCTGAACTTACACTTGACAGGAATCTTTTGTGTCAGGAGCTACACCATAAGATCCTTTATTCAAGGTTATGACCCCATCCCAAACTCTCTGCACACAAGAATGCCCAAACACTAAGAATACTATTGTAATGAATTAGATGTAATCATGATATCAGGGGGGCTTTTCATCCCCTTGATCTCCCAAATTTATTCTGCATTATAGGAACATCACAGAAATGGATTCGACACAAGAAAACACAGGTATTTGCCTCCAAATACAAACAAACAAATTGAACTTTTCATCAAATGGAATTGGCCCCTTGTGGAATTATTCTAGAAAGCTTAACTGAACACTAAAAGCCTTCACCAAGTGCTCACTAACTGGGTTACACAACACTTCTGTTGGTATAAACCACTTCTTTTTGGTTCGGCATCCAGGCTGATATTTTCAAGGAATCGATGTAACATCAGAAATGTAATAAAGAAAAAATTTATGGATCTCTGAAGTCAGGCATTAAATCTAACACTTCAGCTGGCAAAACTCTCTCCTTATGAGTCTGGCCTTGGCACTTAAGATTACTATAAAAATACTTAGGAATTTCTTTAAATAAATGCCAGCACACGGTTAAGTATCAGACTATATTTGAAAACTGATTTGGTGCTGCTGTGATTCCATGAATTCTAATGGAACTCCTCCAAATTTTTTCACCACTGCAAGTGAACCTGAAATATCTTGTTTTGCATTATTTTTAGCTGAAATGTATGTCAATGTGAAATCATTTGAACTACATTAGTAGAACTAAAATGATCCCCAGTGTAACTCCATTCACATCAGCTACATCAGGAATGCATTTCACCTCTGTAATTTAAAATGTAAAATGTCCAAGTCATAATAAAACTATTTTTCTGAGCATTGTCAGTATCCAGTAACACTGGGCAAGGTCTGACAGAAGCAGTAATAGTAATTTGGAACCATAAGAGCTCAATTAGAGGGTTTCTCTGGCACACAATTTCAACCAAAGCAATACTTAATAGAAATTTCTGTTTCTTGTTAAGCACTTGGGATCTTTGGGGTTTAGCATTTAGTGGTAGGACTTTGGCATTTTAAAACCGTGTTGTAAGGGACTGGAGCAATGGATAGTTGAACAATCAAATTATAAGCCCCAGAAGAGGTGTTTGCTTCCATTCTGGAATGCACAACTCTTTCTGTGATTCAGAATGGTTCACCAAACTGACAGAACAACCTAAGACTGAGCTAGAGTAGCTCTTATTTCTAATGGCAAAGTACAGATGTTTATGCACTGCAGGAGGCAGAGGAGGCTCCACTGTCACCTCAGGATTTACCTCCCCAGTACTGCAGTATGCAGTGCTGATGCACCAAGGATGTTGCTCTGCCGACTGCTACAAGGCTCTACAGTAAGAACTTTTCCTTCCAAGAGTGAGGTACTGCATGATCAGAGCATAGCACAGACATCACCACACTTGTTTTCAATTAAAAGGCTGTGTTCTGGTAGCAGAACAGCTGAATGTCTTGCTAGAGCAGTCACCTCATGCTGAGCTCCGTGTCTACAGTGCGAATATACTATAAAAGATTCAAAGAATTTCCTTCCTTATTTCCATTAGAGATCTAAAATTCCACCTCTTGTGAACCACCTCCCCCTTCAACCAGTCGATACTGCAAACATGCAACATTTATTTTCTCTAATTTCTTTATTTACCTAGTTAGTATTCCTTTCCCTCCTGCATCCTTGCTACAGTCCCAGGTATTACATGGTCTCTGGTATCACACAGAACTACTAGCAAGCTCCTTTAGGAAGAGAACCCTCATGCCCTTTACACCATTAACACTAACAGCTGTGAAAAAAACACTTTTAGTTATGCATTTTTACGGTATTTTACAGAATGCTCATCCTCACTGCTGATACTGCCCCTGTAAAAAAAGGTATTTAGCACATTTAACTCAGGTGAGCTACAATAAAATGCAATGTTATATTTTGGCAAATCACTGAGTGGTCTCATTCCAAACTCAAATCCAGTTGGAGTTAATATCACCTCAATAAAAAGGAGCTTCAATGCCTCACATCAAAAACATACCGAAGCCTTGCTCCATGTTTCTATATTAGGAATCAGACATTTAAACACACATTTTTGAACCAGGGCTCACCACAACGCAGTCTTTTGTGTGTGTCTTGGTTTTTATTATTTCTTCTGCAATGCAAAAGAGGACAAGCAGAGAAACTTTTTCAAGAAGAGATTCACAGAAAATCCATGAAGGCAAAACCCAACCCCCTCATAGAGAAGTCCACATCTACAGCTCTGCTCAGTGCCACTGGATACCACATCACAGCAATCAACACTTATGTGACAGGTTATGCAGAATGTCATGGATGCCCAATTTGGACTTGTTTGGTTGTTGCTTTTCAGCTCCAGAACTGTAAGTCAGTCACTAACAAGTTCTCCCCCCTGCAAAAGTCCTCCACTTGGCTTTAACTGAATATTGCAAAACTACTGTAATTCAGTTGTGTTGTTAAGTCCTTTTTTCTCTCTTAATGGCCTGTCCCAGACCTTAAAGTGCATATGCCAATTTGGTTCAAGTTTTATAATCTGGAATGTTCCACAGTGCCCCTTCAAAAACAGTTCCAATTTAATTGTGCCTTCCCTAGGTAATAATAAATCTGAAAAAAATACTTGCTCTGAATCTATTATTTATGTTATATGCAGTAGTATCTTACCTATTTCATTCTGGAGTCTGAAATATACTGTAGGCTGGATAATCTTTACCTACCTTAATCTCCTAGGAAGGGCAATGGAAGTTTTTGACACATAGTAAAACACAGCTGGCCTAAGAATCAGTGAAAAGAAACCATGGAATGTTCTCACAAGGACTCCGTGGGACCCAATGAGTTCATTTTGAAGCCCAGAAATGCCTATTTTCGATCTCAAATGTTGCTTCAAATATACATGGGTGAAAGCTGTAATCAAGCAGCACCAATAATAGCACATTAAAAGTCAGCAACTCTCAATTGTCAGTACTGTAACAACTGAATATCTTATTACTTCTACCTTCTCCTCCCATACGCTGAATTTCTTCAAAACTGACAAAGTGCATGTACTAATCATAGACTCAATGTTAAATTAAGCAGGAAAAAGATATAAATTAGGTTGGTACTTCTTGAGGGCATCAGTAGAAAACACCGATTTCAAATAATTTTGATTATAAAATTTTACTTCACAATCCTTTTCCAGATCACAGATATTCATAATCAAAAAGAGTATGGAATTCATGTAATGTTAGCTATTTTGCCATCAGCATCACAAAGAAAAAAAAAGAAACAATAAAATATGATGCAGAATTCACTCTTCCAATGATTGTCATTGAACTATTACATTAGTAAACATTCACAGTATGAAGTCTCTTTCAATATATCTCCAGCATATAAAGTAGTGCAAAAAAGCATTCCAGTCATTTGCCTTTGCAGTCAGACCAGGTTAAATGATTCTCTTACTTCATTTCTTTCATTATTAGACAACAAATGCTGCAAATGCCTCCAAAGAGAGTTATAAAAATAAACAATTTCTGGAGGGTCAACAGCCTTTTCAAAGTAAATTTCCAGTTAAAAACAAGCATTATAGATTTCAAGAAAAAAAAAAATTAGATCTATCTTCTGTAGAATATCTTTTTACAATAAATTTACCATTTGAAAAACAATGACTATGGTATCCAATGATTTATGGTAGCTGCTATTAAAGCACTGATAAATAGATAAATGACTACCAAACTTCATTGTTTCTTACATAGTAAATACCTCTGAATGCCAACTTTTACCACAGAGCTGTTATTAGTGATGTCGACAGTTCATGCACCCACTTTAAAACTGACTTGGTTTTAATAAATTTTTCAGCCTCATGTGCAAAACACTTGCATTCTAAGAAAAATATAAAGTCTGAAAATGTATCAGATCTAGCAACCCTTTCCTCAAGTCGTACCACTTACTTGATATGTAATACATGTTTAGCAACACTTTTTATTTGTATTTAACCATTAAATGGCATACTACTGTATGCTGCAGACTCTTGTTTGCATATTTCATTATTTTCACTGCACTCTTTAATGCATAAATATATTTGGAAACGTTCAAAATTACACATCAGTTTCCACTGAATTTGAATTTACACAGTTTTTCTTCTCTGACTCACTGCTATTCCCTGTGTCCTGACTTTTATTCTCCTTTACACAAAGAGACTCTTTAACTCCTTCTTCCATCTCCAAGTACTCTGATTTATCCTCTGTGGATGAAGAAGATGCGCTTCTAAATTTCTTCAGTAAATTTGTTGGGAGGTAAGGGCAACTGACTGCATTTTGCATCATCTGTGTTTGTTCCTCATTCTCAGTTTCTCTATGATAGAAATAGTTAAAATTGGAGACAATCACTGGCACTGGTAAAGCAATGGTTAACACTCCCGCAATGGCACACAGGGACCCGACTATTTTCCCACCCACAGTTATGGGTTTCATGTCCCCATAACCAACTGTAGTCATGGTCACTACGGCCCACCAAAAGGCATCTGGGATGCTTTGAAAATGGGTGGCAGGCTCATCAGCTTCTGCGAAGTAAACAGCACTGGAAAACAAAATGACTCCGATAAAAAGGAAAAAGATGAGGAGGCCAAGTTCCCTCATGCTGGCCCTGAGCGTGTGACCCAGGATCTGCAAACCCTTGGAGTGCCTGGAGAGCTTGAAGATGCGAAACACCCTGACCAGACGGATGATCCTCAGGATGGCAAAGGACATGGCCTGTTGACTGCCCTGCTCCTGCGCCAAATCAGTGCCCAGAGTGATGAAGTAAGGCAAGATGGAGACAATGTCTATGATGTTCATGACGTTCTTGAAGAAGTGTGCTTTGCTCGGACATGCAAAGCAGCGCACTGTAAACTCAAAGGAGAACCAAATGATGCACACGGTCTCTACAATGAAAAAAGGGTCATTGAAGATGGTGTGCTCCCCAGCATTCAGGTGAAGTGACTCATTGGAAAGCCCCTTCCCTAAGCTCAGGGACATGACGAATTCTTTGTCATCTCTGAACTCTGGTAAAGTCTCCAGACAAAAGATGACAATGGAGATCAAGATGACTAAGACAGAGACAATGGCAATGCCTCTGGCTGGAGTGGAGCTCTCCGGGTACTCAAACAGCAGCCAGACCTGCCTCTTAAACTCATTCTCCGGCAAAACTTTGTCCTCTTCCTCTTTGACAAACCCTTCATCCTCCCTGAACTTAAGCATGGCCTCCTCCCCAAGTTGATAGAACTTCACCTCCTCGGAGAAGATGTCAAAGGGTACATTGACTGGCCTCTTCAGCCGACCACCACTCTGGTAGTAGTACAGGATGGCATCAAAGCTGGGCCGGTTCCTATCAAAGAAGTACTCATTCCTGAGAGGATCAAAGTATCTCCCTCGCTTCGCCGGATCGCCCAGCAACGTCTCCGGGAACTGAGCTAAGGTCTTCAGCTGGGTCTCGAACCGCAGTCCTGACACGTTGATCACCACACGCTCACAACACTCGTACTCACTGTAGCGAACAGAGCTGTAACCCCCAGGGCCTCCACCATCATCAGGTGGCTGGTCCGAGTAGGAAAACTCATCCTCCCCATAGTCATCACTGTAGTACAGCTTTCCTTCTTCCTCATCGTCTTCGTCCTCTTCTTCATCCTCCTCTTCCTCCTCACTCAAGTCCTTCAGTATCCTCTCCTCAGAACCACTGAGGGGCAGCAGCTCAGAGCAGGGGAAGGAGGCCCCACACTCCCTACTCCCCAAGTGGTGGCTCCTCTTTTTCCCCTTCTTCCTCCTCTTGCCGCTCTGGCGGCGGGGCAGGCTGCTGCGTGACGCGCTCCCACCGTGAGAGGAGGACGCCCCTCGGCTCTGCTCCTGATGATAGTGGTGATAAGGTCCTCCCCCGCCTGCTGCCCCACCTTCCACTGCTGCTGTTGCCGCCGCTACGGCCGCGGCTGCGGCGGCCCGGGACTGTGCCAGCCGCTCCCTCTCCCTCGCGCGGGCTTGGGCCGCGTATCCATAGGGCATGTGGGTGTTGCACCCAGAGCTATCTGCGCTAACCATCGCCACCTCCATTTTGCAACTGCTTTATTTTTTTTTTTATTTCTTTTTTTTAATCACTTACTGCAACAAGGCTTTGTTCTATTTACAGTATAACCTTAACTTTCACTAGGAAGTTCAAAGCCATTTGCATCTGGAGGACAGTCCCCTGGACGTGGAGCATGGCAGCGTGGTTGTAACACTGAATCTATGCTTTGGAAAAGCACAGGTCTGCATTTTCTCCTTCTCCGGAATGCTTGACACAAACTTCTGTTTTGCTAATAAGAAAAGATGGGATTCTCAAATTAAACCAGGCAACAGCTGAGACCTTGTTCTTTCATCCACCAAGCCCCCTTTATTTTCGTTTATCTCCTGCAGCTACCACAGATCTGATCAGAATCATGTCTACATCGCAGGCTATAAAGGCTGCATTCGTCAGGAAAAAAAAAAGTGCAAATCAAATGGTATCTGTTCTCCACAGATGGTTTTAGTTCATCATTGCAACCAAATGCAAATAGTCTCTTTCCTCATTATTTGTTTCTGGTAACACTTTGGCCTAGCAAACTTACTGTTTAATATCATTACTCGGGGAGTTGAAGTTAATTCCAGCCATCACTTCATTTACACAGTGAGCAGGTCTTTGCAAATCTTTTCTTCAGCCTGTCAACAATGTCTCAAACCTGGGAGCAGCACCCAGGACATCAG
Organism: Pachyramphus minor; assembly: GCA_013397135.1. NCBI lineage: Eukaryota > Metazoa > Chordata > Aves > Passeriformes > Tyrannidae > Pachyramphus > Pachyramphus minor. The sequence goes on from VYXB01005634.1 coordinate 505,035, forward strand.
CAGCAGTGGCAAGAGGAGGAGGAGGAGGTGGAGGAGGAGGAGGAGATGAAGACTGAGAAACTGGCTCTGAGGTCCCCATAGGACATAAGGGAGTGGATGGGTCACCCTTTGGTTATGGTCATGCAGAAGAAGCACTTAACCTGAGGCACATGCACGAACACACAAAAATAAACAAAAGAAAAAGGGAAAAGATTGGATTGTTTTCCTAAAAGGTCATCCCGATCAAATGAAACTGTGTCATCTATTACCACGGCATTCAAATCTTCTCCTGCCCACACTATTCACACTTCTACATTACACACACACCCACATCACATGCACAGAGATTTTGAACGACTCTGTGGGTAAGGATGTGGGTGGGTATGTCACATATATATATAGACAGATACAAAATCCCCACCCGTATAAGCACTTGCATCCATACACAAACATATGCATGCTTCTGAAACACCAACACATACAAACACCAATAAAAATACTGCAACACGCAAGGCATTCAGGTCTTTGAGCACATATGTAATAGATACACCTACATATACCTACATGAAATGTTAAAGAATAAATGTATCTACACAAAGAGCTTTTGTTATATTTGTAAGAAACACAGCAGATGCAGGAATGCTACATTTTAATCTACAGCAGAATTGAGTTTCAATCACAATGAACATCTCGCTGGATTTAATTTGGAAGCAGGCACGTACAATGCTCACCCAAGTGAGAATACTGTGATATGATATGTCAAGAAAACAACTGCAGGTGCACTGAAGCAACATCTACATGCAAGCACACACACAAAAACACACAACCCCCCACGCCCCCCTTTGAAACAGAAGCCTCGTTTATAGCCACATCTATTAATACATGACAGAAGGTGAACACGAACTATTAAATGACGCTATCTTTAAAAATCGTACCTATGTGCCATGCAGAAAAAGGTCTTAAAGCCGCTCTTATACTTACTGATCCTAGGCGGAGAAATAGCAACGCTGTTCCCGGCGGTGCACGGGCGCGGCGGCAGCGGTCCCGAGGGGGCTGTGCCGGCTGATCCACATTCGCAGGTGTCTGTGGTCAGTGCGCACCACAGGTTGGCGAGTGATTCCCGTCCCTCCTTCCCGGGCGCAGCGCGGGCGGCGGGAGCGAGCGGGGCAGGGGCACCGTGCAGAGCCACAGCCCTGCTGCTCGCCCAGGCATCGGCGGAAAGGCAACAAGCGAGGGTCTCGTTCCCACAGGGAACCGAAGGCGGCGTGTGTGTGTGTGTGTGTGTGTGTGTGTGTGTGTGTGTGTTCGTGTGTGTGTGAGGAGGGATGAACAGGCAGGCGCGATCACCAGCCTCCCCGAGCCCGGCTCTCGCAGCAGATTTGTGAATCAGCGCTGGATAATCCGCGCACCGAGCCGGGTCCCCGCGGCGGGGGGACACGGGGTCGCTCCGCGCGGTCGCTCCCCTCGAGACACGTCC
>VYXB01005634.1:506624-572216 GCA_013397135.1 Pachyramphus minor
GCCCCGGCCCCGCACACCGGCCCGACCCCCGCACACCGGCCCGGCCCCAGCCCCCCTACCGCGGCACTTATCCACAGCGGTGTTCCCGCGGCGCTGGCGCCCGGGATGCCGAACAAAACTCTCCGCCCGGAGACAGCCCTGGCCTCTGCTCTGTCTTAAGGAAGCCAAATTCATTGGTGGGGCGGCTCGGAGAATTCCGAAGCCAAGCCCGCATCGAATTTCCCAGAAAAGGGAAAAAGCTGCCCCCACCTCCACCCCGGTGCTCCGCTCGCCCCCCAGCAGTGCAAGCAAACATTCCCTCTGCTCCTACCCAGATCACCCAGGCCGCTGCAGCCGCGTCGCAAATGAAGCCAAATTAACTTTGCTCCCAATTCTGTACCTGAACAGAAAGTAGGTCCTAGTTCATGACTAGAGGGGACCGTTGTGTATTTGGCGGAGTTAACACCTCAAATCTCTGCTCTCTCTGCCTGCTGTAACACAAGTAGTGTATAAAACTATTCCTTCTGCACCTAGAAAATCGAAGCTGTGACGGATTCCACTCCCTGTAAGCGACCGCCGTGAAAATGCAGCTTGGCTGTATTTGACATCACAGTTAGAATTCTACCAAATTAAGTATAGGCACTCCTGCTTCTCCTCATGGAGAAAGAAAAGACTACATTGAGAAGAAATCAAAAGTAGCACTTGCACTAGACACTTTGCCTCAAGGTACTGTAAACTGGAGATGAATTCAACACGCACAGCAAGTGGGTTAGGCATTTGTTTCATTGCCTAGGTCCTCCTCCACAGAGAAACCAAGAGAGTTTGGTGACTATTTCCCTTCAGATCCCTCCAGCACAACCCACATTATCCCTGTTACTTCTCTGTCTCTGCTGCCTACACACATCAGTTACTGCTCGTACCCTTAACCTCAGTCCTTTTAGCAGATGACCTATGACTATATAAGAGAGAATGAAGGATCAATCAAATAAACACACAGAATGTCAGGCATCAAATAATTTCATACTGGTCTTGCCAAAAGTACTGTGAAATGTATAAATGGCAGTTATATTGAACCAATTTTTCCACCATCACAATTCTTTGGGTTCCACAGTCAATATAAAGTGAAAGACATAGAGAAATCCCTAATGTCATCTCAAATGCCATTAAAATACAATGTATTCTGTCATCACAAAGCCAGTCCAAAATTTTGATGCTCCTAGAGGTGGTTTAAAAACACTCTACAGATTAATTTCCAATACCAAAACCCAGATTCTTCTGCACCTGGCACAGGAGTGTACCAAAGGTATGGATCAAACCTCTGTCATCACTTAGTCACAAGGTCATGTATGATCCCATAAAAATAGAAGAGTTATCATAGGTACAGTTCCTGAATTATTAGGAACACCTGGATTTACTCCTACTTCAGTAAAGTTTAGTTCTAGGAGCATTTTCCAGAATTCAGCCACTTCATTCTTTAACAAGTTCTGTATTGGTTTTTTATCAGTAAGACATGAACAGCTTTTTATTTCTTTTTTGAGGTGTTTCAAGGACTTGGGACAAAAAATAATGGTTTATCTAGCTTTTACCTCTCTTTCAAAATTTCAGGTATATTTTCTCGTCATTATTTCATGGGACTCTTAAAATGAAAAATTCAGTGGATATTTGAGTATAAAGACAAGGAGAAACAGACCAATCCCTTTGATATTCCTTTATAAGCATTATTATTATTTTTTAATAGCTAAAGCATGTTCTTGAGCTAAAGATAAATAAAAGATAAATAAACTGTGATGTAGATCCACAGCTGATAATGGGAGAAGCCAAATAGCCTTTTTGTGCCTTTTTAAATCCATTCTAATGTGATAGCGATCACGTAACTACATGCAATTCAATCTAGCTCAGAGGTCTCACTTGATCCAATTTTTAACTGATTTAAAAGCAAAAAACAAGCTTTAGGTATTTACAGATGAATACAGTGATTCATTTCATTCAGCTTTGTATTTTTATAGTATTCAAAGAGCAATTTTTATTTAAAAGCTCTTACATTTCCTCTGTTCCTTCATATTCATAAGGGATACTATTATTGGTAGAACAAAGAGAGAATACCTACATGTCATTATCTTCAATAGTACTGTATTAAGAATATTGCAGTATAGTAAAGGCTCTCTAAGGTATGTTATGACACAGATTTGTCCTGTTTTACAGTGATGCAGACAAGAAATATACATTATTGCTTATCTATGTATAGAGTGCCAGAAAAAATACACAACAATTTAATACATTTTCATGCAAAGCGAACATGAGATTTAAAAAGCTTACTTTATGTTTTTATGCCCAATATTAATTTATGCTGTCCCCCAATTGCTGCAATTCACACTGGCAGAGTCTGGCCCCAGTCCAACACTAATCTTCCTACTGTAATCAAGCCTTCTGTGCAGCAAATAAGAAACCACTATAGCTCAGTACTTAGTGCACTTCTAGACCATGAATTATTCTCCTTCCCTTTGAGTCTTCTCTTTTTGCTTTTCTGCTCCTTCCTATGCTTGGTTTACTATTATTTTTATTAGCCTCTCATGGCAACACAGCCAGCCTCCCATAAGATCAGGGACTCCTTTCAAAACAAGAAAAATGTCACAGCAGTGGGAACTCAGGATAATCAAGTGAAAAGACTACACTCACTATATCATTTCAGATGTGCTGAAACATAATTCAGAACATGCAATTCCCCCTCTTCTCAGTTGCTTACAGTGCTGGAGACCCTTAGGTACCAAAGTAGCAATGAATTCTTTCCTCCACTACTAAGTTTTCTCTCCCAGTGATTATATCACTTTAGGAAGTTTATATTTTATTCATGTTTTACCAACCAGGCTCTGTAAGACACCCCTGTTAAGGAATCTGCCTCGAGTACTCTTGAATATGACTGGCAATACTTAACGAGATACTTAGCAGAATAAAACACAGCCTATCCTCAGTCAGTTCTTATACACAACCTGTATGAATAGCACATCTGTTCATTACTTGTACTTCAACAGGCTAATCCAAGGAAGCTGATGCTCCAGGGAGCAGCAGGCCTTTCATGTTTTCTTGGGAGAGTTTGCAAAACCACTGTCATTTACCATCGAGTTTAGGGTGAACAGCAGTAAAAACACATGATATTTTTACTTGGAGAACAATTTCTTGTACCAGAGTATGGATCTCCTCAGAAAATAGGATAAAAATACCATGTATGTTCTATTTTTGGACTCGAATATTGCTGGATTTATTCTGGGCAGACAGGGACTCACATCAGGTCTATTCTTAAAATTGACAGTAGCAAAAAAAGAGAAAAGAGTAATATGGAGAGAAAACTTCTAAGTAAGGAACTGCATGACAGTGGACATAGCCTACTTGTATCCTTTGTCCCACCCCACACTTCCAAGATATCCACAGCCACATCACTCTTAATGCTGACATTCTCTGGTTATTCTGAACATGCAATTTTCAAGCTATGCTAACAGAAAATGTAATAATGATAAAACCTGAAAATATCAGATGCTAAATTCTGGCTTGCACATGTTTTTGCCCAGATAACATTGTGAGGGCATGTTAGGCTTATTTCTCCCTGGGATTTTATAAGGAATGTTCTAGAGGAGAATCAGGTAGTAGACTAATAATTAATGTACCTTTGCATTATTGAGTTAACCATGACTTGAGAACAATGAGAAAGGAACACCTGTAGGGCAAGAGCTCACAACTATTACTGTAAAATCATGAAGAGTTGTTAGCTAGGGGGTCAAGTATCTCATGCTCCAGGAATATGCAGCAGCAAACTGTTACATGAAGAAGCATCTAAAGAAAAGAAATTTAGATGTTCAAGTATGGCACCAAACATAGCTCACATTTATATATTTTGAGTACACAAGGGTATTTCTATGAACTTCTAGCAGATGGATATTGCTAAATTTTTAGCAAATACGTTTTTGTGGTTCCTATTTATGAAATTAGTGTGAATGGAAGACGTGCATGAAGGAATTCTAGGATCAAACTAAAAATAAGGATACATCATTGTACCTTTAGCACTCCAAATCTTAGTAGAAGGCTCCACTTACACTTATTATTACACAAAAACTAGTAGTAGAAACATAAATTTGCTGGACTAGAACAATTCCTACTAAAGATTCTGTCCTGTAACTGCAGGAGGTACATGTTTCACAGGCAGTTGTCTTGGTTCATAATTTGATGGCAAACAGCTTCCAGATAAATCTTTGGGTCAAAATCAGCTCTGATATCATGTCACCCTACTGATGAATGCAAAACAGGCAGGATAGACACCAGATGAGAGTAGTGAAGGGAGGAGCAGCAATCAGACATCATAACTTGCCTGCTAAGTGGGTCAGCAGAGAAAGGAGCACAGGCATTTTCTTTTGTCTTTTAGAGGTGTGTGTGTGTGAGGGAATACTTTCATGCCACTATTGCACTAAAGGATCATTTTCCTCCTGCCATAATAAGCATGCAGAAAATTGCTCCATGTTTTAAGAGAGACTGAATCTGTTAGGTCTGTGTTCATGACGTGCAGCACAGCTATGTCAGAGTATTCAGATATGAGGAAAAAATTTGATCCTCCTTTTTTCAAAAGCATGCAAACTCAAATCCTGGAAGAATGGTGGGGGTGGGGTTACCAGTCTTGATAGCCTTGCATATCAGAGAAAATAAAAGAAATTTATGTTGATAAATTGAGAATCTATTCAATCTTATTCTAATGGCTTCGTGATGAGATTCACATGGGAGCCAGATGCCTAGAAGTTTTAAATGCCACATGTATTGACCCACATGGGAAAGATTACAAAACAAACAGTTCCTAAATAAATTATATACTCATAAAAGTGTATTAAACCTCTTTATTTTGTAGATACTGTTGTCTGATCTCAGGGGTGTATTAAGCAGAAAGTTAACATGGAAAAAAATGTAACCAACTTTCGGCAGAGTGCCTCAGTTATTACTATACAAAGTTGGAGGAAAATTAATTAATAGGATTATAAAATAAAGTAAATACTTTTGTGGCTATTTTTTAACTAGCAAGTAGTGTAGAAAGAATCTTATGATAGCCTTTATTTTGGTGTGAGATAAACATACAGTTTTGCTATTGTTCTCAATATGACATTTACTCAGGAAAAACCTTTCCAAGAATGTAAGTGCAAAAGGTCGTCATTGGTTTGGGGTCCAGGGACTAGTTGGGAACAAGAAATTAAAATAGGTAGCACAAAGGCTGTATAAAAATTGCTTTAATACTGCTGTATATATGGAGTTACTAAAAACACTTTGGAAATTGCCCTTTTGAAGACCACCTGCCTTTCAGGACATTGAGGATCATTTACAGTAATGTTTGGGAGAGCTAAGGTGCAATCAACACAGGAAACTAATAAATTCTATGTCAGACCTAACCTGTGGAATGAAGCATGTAGCCAGTTGTCTTTTCTTCAGAGGAAACACAAAATAGTGTTCTGGAAATCGTAGGCTGCCCTCCCAGTGTTTCTCCTCACGTTCACACAGAGCTGTTACAAGCAGATGAAGGAAGGATCTGCAGCCAGAAACATCCTTTCTCTGTGCATTGAGGCAGGTAATGCTGTAAGATATTAGTGCATCCCAACACAAAGGTCCCAAAAGTTGCACCTCATCCAAATAAATAATTTACATATACAAATCAGAAATAATCTGTAGTGAGCTGATGTTCTTTTGTATACTGGGGACAGAGTAACTCCTGAAAAATCCCTAGTCAAAATTAGCTCAATTCTACTCTGTTCCTATCCCGGGTCAGTAAAACCTCCTTATCAAATCCTAAATTTAGAGAAATCTTGTGATTCTCAGTTGCAGTTTATTATAGCAAATTTCCTCATATCAGTAAGTGTGGGACCTCTCAGTCTGCTATTACGTGCCTCTGGGCATTGCTTAACTATTATTAAACAGGGAGAAGAGGTATAGAGACCAAAAGCCAAAACATTGTTTATGAGTACAATTAGCATTCGTACGAGATCCCGAAAATGGAACTAAACTTAACTCTTTTAAAAATTGGGCCCTATACCTATTTCAAAACTGTGTCAGAAATTGGAATGTGGAAATTACAACCCAATTGTTAATCTTGCCATGGAAGCCCAAGGTTGAAAGTCTTACTGAAGTTAGACTGAAGTTAGTGTTACTAAAGTTAAGTGGATCTGATGGTGCAAGTACTTCAGATCTTTTCAGGCTAACATGGATTAATTTCTTTCCTCTATTGAAGTCAAAAGCTTCAATGAATTGTTCACACTAGGCTTGTGTAGCTAATTAGTTGGAACTGGAACCTTTGGTAACCAGCAGATAACTTGCTCTGTAAGATTCATTGCTACATATATAATTTATTTAGGAAAGGCTCATCACATTCCCCCCATGTGGATGTTAAATGGCACATAGAACTATTAAACATCAAGCTGCCATCTGAATCCAACAGGAATTGAGTTGCAACAGATTTTCATTTTTGTCAACATAATTTTCTGAACCCATTAACTAAAAGAGCCTAATGCTGAAAAATTCGGTGAGGTTTCTGACGAGCTCAAGATGAACTCTAAATCCTCCCTGTGCTGACCAACAGGACCCACCTACCAAGTCCCCTACCTGACTCTCAGCACTTAAAACTCCTCTTATGAACACAGTAGTGCTTCACACAAGGGATTGTTGACGTGTCAGTTGTGAAAGCATCCTCTGCACTGTGTTGTGAACACTCACTCTCGCCCTCCTACTCTGCACCACCATCTCAACATACCACGAAATGATTAATCAATGAATATTGCACACAGCCACCAGACTAACAACACAGCAGTTTCCATCCACAAGTAAAAATAACATCTTTGAGTGAAAATATTCCAACAACAACAACAAGAAAAAACCCAACCAAGCTCATGGTCTATTGGCCGTGTTGTTATTCCATTGTCCTTCTAATCTGTTGAACATGAACTCTTAAGTAAAACAATTTTAGATCATTATAGTTGTAAAATAAATGAATAAATAAATAGTATCTACAGGAATAGACTCCCTTCTGATTAAAATGACCTTTACAGGGCTAACTCATGTTCAGGAATGTTCATTGGGAGCTTTAATAAGGCAAAGGCCACAAGAAGTAATGCATAAAAATCCAGTGTACCTTTTACTGGGACAGGCTTGTCATCTTCTCTGCCATGCACAGTTCAGGAAGTCACCTTCAGAGATTCTGGGGAAGTTTTAGAAAGTAACATCTCCTATTTTTTTCTTTCCTGAAGAAAAACAAATGCTGATCTTCTCCAAACATTGTCCCTAAAACAGAGAATGAATATTTAATAATGAGTGTAGTGCTGATGAGGGTGCTCTGGAGACCAAGGTTCTGTCTTTAGCCATAGGCAAGCAGTACGAAAGGCAACATTTCTGGGCACTATTATATCTCTGTAGTAACCTGGTAGGAGAGAAGGTTCTGTGGCTCTTTCATATATCTTAGGGTGAATAACCATGCTTGTAAAACTTCCTTAGGACTTATGGCATTCACAAATGCTGCCATTGCTGATAGTACTGAAACCAGGTAAACAAACTGAAGCTACTTCACTACTGAATAAGTTGGCTCTCTTGGGGTTCATTAACATTGTGAGCTCAAAATCTGCCCAGATTCACCCACTTCAATAAGTTCAAGATCCATTTAAAGCAAAATTTCTTTCCCAGGTTGGTAGGGAGCCACGTGAACCTCACTAACACAAAGCTCAGCTTGATCTTCAGGGTCTCATCATCATTCTAATTCGAAAATACCATTATACATTATTTATCAGTAAAAGCATATATCAAAACCACTGCCAAGAATTTTCAAATTGAAGGTGTTAATAATGGCCTACAATGGTGGTTCTGACAACGTGGTTGGTTTACATTAAACAGTGCAGTCTAAGCAAAGGCATCTGAATGACATAAATGTGTGTACATTACACCTGGAGCTGAATTCTAGACTCAGACCTTGTTGGTACAAAATGATTTACATATAAAATGTTTAAATATTTCAAGAAACATCTACCATGCCCCCCCCTCCCCCCTTTTCTGCAAAGTGGAATTGACTCATTTCTGGTATCCATGGATGTGCAGATTTATGGGGACACATCTGCAGGGGCATATCCATGTAACTCTCAGGAATCTGAGGATTTCCTTTGGGCATTCATCTTTTATGAATATGGCATGAACTCCAGGTGTGATTTAAAAACAAAACAACAACACAAATTCTTTCTGTGAAACATAAATTCTAAATTTGCATAGTTTTCTTGTTGGCAGTGGCAAAGGGAAAGACAAGGTTTAACTCAGAAATCAATCTAAAGGTGGCTAAAGTAGCCCAGTATATATCTGGAATATCTAAAAATTAGGAATTAGCATTTTAAGTGAATGGATCCTGATAGCTTTCTCTGTGTACACTCAAAACAAATTCTCTGTTTTATCCACAAATAAAGAAAAGAACGTTTACATATGCAAGCAATGCAATGAGTCTATTACCTATTTTTAACTAGGAAGAGAGATAAATGAGCAAATACCAGTTTTATGGGGTAATTTATAAGTCTTGGTTCAGAGTGGGAGTTCTAAATGTATGTTATTTTATATTTGAGAAAATGTCTGACAGATCAGAGGTTTTTGTGCAGCTCTGACACTTTCTTTATAGTAACAATGCACTCTGTCACAGGAGCAGAACAAAAGTCTTGTATAAAAATGTCCATTATCAAGGGAACTCATAATTGGTTTTCATATCAGCTTTCCTTCTTAAAATACCCAAATGAACAAAGTAGATAATTGCAAAGTTCACAGAGTAGTGATTATGTTCTGACTATGGCAGTCAAGATGCCAACAGACTAAAGACCTATTATACACATAAAAGGCTGAATTTTGTTTACAAGTGACAAGAAAGCTAACCTTTAAAAGATATTTATGCCACCCCTTAGTGCATTCTAGTGAGATTTACACATTTTGTTTGTGACATTTCAGCCCTTTCTACACACTGGTTCCACAAGGTAAACAAACATATATCTTACTGAAAGGAAGATATTAGTTCCATTGCCTTTTGTGGACCACAAAACACATCCTGATGCACCTTGCTGAACTGTGCTGTAACTAACTCTTAACATGTCTTAATATCTTTCATTGTACCCTCTCACATAATGGGAATTTGTCTGTAATTTCTTTTATGCAATTCCATCTAATTTAAATCATCCTTACCGTGCATTTCCATAGCTGTGTTATTTGCTGATAGCCCAAACAGCTGTTTCCACTGGGCCACAATATACAAAATGGCATTTGGTGAGGTTCTGTTCCAGCAGGATTGCTTGTCTTGTATCGAACCCAGAGTTCTGCCTCTGATTTCACCTTGTTATATTTTGATAATGATGAGAAAAATGTTAATCCTTAAAAAAAAAAATCATTACTTTGCATTGAAAATCCATGAAGCCAACATGACGATACCTACTTTGTATTTTATATTTAGCATCAAAATATGTCATTCAGCTGCAATCTTCTGTCTTCTGCAGCTTTTGCTAAGAAACTAATACTTATTAAGTCTTGTTATTAAACTATGAACTTTGTCACTTCTTTTGAAAAGACATTTTTCTGATTTTAAGCAATTTTCCTCATTTTCAAGGAACTTCTCCTTGGATCTTTAGTACCTTCCCTCCTATGTTTTCCGGGGCAACATAAAGAAACAAAAATAAGGAAAATGTAATATAATGTACCAAATAAATATATCACACCAAAAAAACCCAGTCAAAGACACAAAATAGTTCTCAGTCTTTACATTACCAAAACACCCTGAGTACTCTGGCAGAAATGAGAAGTATTTCCCAGGCTGGAGTCTACTCAACTGAAAGGTCTGTAGAAATAATGTCTGTGAATCTCATGGTAGAACAATGCCAAACACAGCCCAGAAGGCAGGATTTAGAAACAATAAGGTGCTGAATGCAAACACANAAAGGCAGGATTTAGAAACAAAATCTTCCAAATAAGGTGCTGAATGCAAACACAAGTGCCCAGTTGTTCTAAGAACACGTATCAGAAAGTCCTGGGGAGAAATCTTACCCTAATACATGTGGTGAGATTTTCTCCTTGCAAGCAGTGAAAGTGACCCTTGTTTTGCATAATTATGCAGTTCTCTTAGTAAGTACATGGGGTTTTTTCTTTTCTAAATAAACTATTTGCTTGTTTTCCATAACTAAGCTCTCTTTTCATCTCTCTGGCAAAATTTAATTCCCTAAGGATATAAATCATGTAAGGGTTGGACTCTTTCCACTCTTACCTGTCATCCTCAAATTATTCCTCAGTTACAAGCAAGTCTTCCTCCCTGTAGGTCAGTCTGCTTCTAATGGTAAATCTCAATTTCATGTTACCCATAACCAGAATTATACTAATGGTTTCTTTGATACATAGGAGATGCTAGAAATCTCCAGTTTGACTCCTACAGCCTCCTTGATGTATTATTTCTGCAATGTTTTGACAAGTAATGACAACCACATGTAACATTTAACTGGTTTAATAAACCAGTCATTTTTGACATCAGTCAAAGATGTTATTACCCTCTAAGTGGTACCATAATCAAGGCTGTGGTACAATAGTCAAGTATAACATCCAAGCAAAGAGAAACACCAAATCAATTTCCATTTTTTATATAGTGTTTATAGTTAACTTATATAAAATAAGTCATAAAGAGATGTTTCACACACCTTTGACATTCCAATGGGCCTCAGTGAAAAGTAACTACAAATAGCAATCTCCATACTAAGAAAGCAGATGAAGACAGTTGAAACCTTTATCTGATAAAGTTCATCCTCACCCAAAGGATACCCTTGAGATCTGTTTTATTTACTAAATACATTTACTGCACAGGACAGCAAATCATGAGGAAGAAAAATACAGCTGTACAGACAAACTAAATGACTGAAATGCCACGGTGCAAATATGCCAAAGCTTCAAAACTTTTCCCAGGAAAATGTATTATAGTTCTTTGAAACTGCCAGGTTTCAAAGGTAACAGAACCAGCGACAGAAACCAGCAACTGCAAGCAGAATCTCTAGATTTCTCATATTTTAAAATACAATGTAAGTTGCTTACATGGCAAGTGAGAGTACTAGTGACATTGCCAGGTGCCTTTGAAAGCTCTTAATGAAGAATAAGAAGTGGAATCGTAACTGCAAAAATCTCAAGAATAAGAGAGACTGAATTCACTATAAGGTGACAGATTTGTATGTGGATGAGTCTTAAGGCTCTCACTGAATAAGACTACTAGGAATGATAAGTGCATGGGTTTTATTTACAGAATGGGTATTATTTTCATGAAGTTAAAGAACAGATACACTTTAAGTGAGGCACATTAAGCTGCACTAGGTTTGCTTTATCATGAACTTTGATTGGAGCAGTGGAAGTCACTCCTGCATGGAAAGGTGATTACTACCAATGGAAACAGCAGATTGCCTACCTGAAAGGCACCTAAAAAAGGGAATCCCTCCAACTATTCATAGTAAGTATCAGCATAATTCCTGAATTAAGGAATATTTTGTTTTGTTCATGTACTCAACATTGTGAGTTTGTCCTCTGGGACTAATGTTTTGGCTCGCTTTGAGTAATGAATGACTGGTATTACTGTTACCAGCACTGTTAAAAATGCTTGAAGACTGACATTCCCTGGGGCTTAATTTCCCAAAGGACTCACAGATTTGTCTTCCTTAGCTACAAAGTTAAGTTGCACAAAGATAGCACTTTTGACAGATATGTTTTAGTATGTTTGACATGGTGACTCACTTAAAAATAAACAGCCTTAGCTCCACAGCACAGTTCATTCACAGAAGAAACCAGCTCTCACCTCCTTGTTCTGTCCTCAACAGAAAGAGACAGCCATAAAACCACACACCATTTGTGAGACCTGCATTGCATCTGAGACAGAGGTAAAACTTGTAGGGCACAGTAGGTTTGGCTTTTGTTCTACATTAACCTGCAAGTTTACATAAATGGAGGGTGCAGCCCTTTTCCTGGTGCCAACTTTGTTGACAAAATATACGAAGAGCCATTCCTCCCCAGTTCAACCCACCAAGTGCATATAGACCAAGAGTCTAGCACCTCTTTCTTTAACCCTGGAGTTGATTCTCTTCACATCTCACAGCTGAAATAGATTTACAATTCCAAATATTAGAGATTTCTCACATGCCAACAATATCCTGTTGTAGTGTTGTCTGCTACGGCACTCGTGTGGTGGTCTAAGAATCTCAGTAAGGCAAGATTTATAATGGTGAGGTAGAACCAGATAAAATAATTGAATCATATCTAGAAGACAATGGGAAGTTTTAAAAAACATGTGCCCATATGCCTGTGAAAGAGTTTATGTATCTCTGTCTGGTTTTTCAAGCATTCCCTGATCTAATAAAATACATTAATTGTCTCTGCAAATTTTAATGTAGAAAGAGCATTTTGTATATTGGAGTTGATGTTTTTCAATTTCAGCCCCTATCACATTGTATCTACAATGATGCTTCATTGCTTTGGTGTTCTGTTTTCCTTTTCTAGCTTGGGGCTATGTTATCCTCTTCTAGTTCACATTCTATTTATGAGACTATGTAATTCAGAGATAGAGGTCATAAAAACATGTATGTGTTGAGATACAGTCTGAAGAGTAAAATAAGGACCAAAAAGAGTTTCACTATTTTAGAAGAACCAGATGAAATATTATAAAAAGTCTTGAAGGAAATATCACATGATCCTTCAGCATTTAGTAATGTAGAGAAACATACAGTGAGAGAAGCAGAACAATTATGTGGTAAATATTAAAAAAAAAGAATCATGGATCAGGATGCCACACAAAGCAATTCTGACTGTGGTCATGAACACAAGGAATGAAAACACAGATTGACTGTGGAGCATGAACCAGCAAAAAAAGGAGAGTGAGCAGTGATTCCAAAGATGATGGAATGAAACAGTTACCTCTGTATTCAGAAATTCAGCTGGGAGAGGGGAAGTCACCATGGACAATTCTATGCGTGAAATGAGAAATGTCTGGGCCAAGTATGACTGGAGGAAAAAGAAGGAAATAATCAGAAATTTTGAGCCTGAGCCAAGCACAACAGTAAATTAACAGAAATCTGTTTTTCAGTGATGCGCTTAGTACAACCTGGCAGCAATTGGCAATACAATTATAATCCACAGAAGCACTATCATAAGGCACCATTAGAACTTAGCTGGGGCTACAAGAAGCACATCTAACCAACACATCCAAGGATAATTGTTCCAACAATATTAATAGCAGCTTTTCCAAAACTCCTATTTATTTTAGCCTTTATAAGATCGGAACTTAGGCAGCATACTACAGGTTCAAAAGACAGATTGTAGCTTCCTTAGTGTGGTGACATAAGGACAAGGGATATTATTTTTATCCAGACTCTCATTCTGATTTTACAAAGCTTGTGAAAGTATCAAGTTCCAGTTCTGAAGTCTTTGCATCACAGAAACTCCCACTGTTGTCTGAAGGACTTCTAGCAGATCACAAGACTTAGACTAAAACAAAGTAGTTTTAAAAAGAAAGTTATTCTATGACATAATTATTACAGAAATCCTCCTTCACTATTTTTCTGATTACCTAGAATAATGGACTATGACAAAAAAAAAACCAAACCTTCCAAACCCACAAAATTTAGAAGAATATAATTTCTAAAAATGAAATGCCTCTTGCTAGTGGCATTTTTCATTATCAAAGTAGCTTTTCACTGTTAAGACTTCCTATTGATATTTCCTAAGAGCTCAGTTTTCAAAATGCAGCCATGTATCATCCTGATACCTGTTCACTTTAGTTGATTTGCCTGGTAGTTTGCATTAGGACCTTAGTGAAAGTGCATTAGCTGTAGGCTTTCAGTTGTGTCTTTGTGATGTATACAGCATCTTATTCTTCTCTTACCTACTTTCTTCCTCCTCAATTAACACCATTTTCTTGACGAACCCACCTCTTGCAGCTGAACTGAGGTGAGGGCACACATGAAAACTTTGTGTGTGAGTGGGTGTGTAGTTTGCTCACAAAATACAGAACTGTTCATTACCTCTCACAGGATGATCACCAGGCAAGCACACACAGTAGGAGACTCGAGATAATGAAATTTAACAATTTCCTATTGAGAATTAAAAGATCATTACTTTGAACACAAGAACTGTTGGTCTAAAAACACTTTGGTGGTACAGCATTGATAGGGTGACTCAATTACTCACGCAGCATCTGATGCTGTAATATATCAAAACCCCAAAAATCTGAAAATATTTGTCTTCACAATGTTCCTCTGAGGTTAAGATATTCTATTGAACATCATCTAACTGTGAGGAAATTCCCCTTCAGAGAAGCTAAGTGGCTCTCTGTAGTCCTACATGAAGTTGTAGCAACGTAGACCTATACCTTAATCAGAATATTTATCTTTCACACAGTATGGCAGTACCCAAACCACGGGGCCATTTACCTGCTTCCATTACTGGTGACAAGGAGCACAAAATGTGAAGTACAACAGGAAGATGAACAGGACTTGGACTCCAATCCAGTCATAATTTATGACTGTGAGGACACAGAGCAAAATGAGATTAGCAGTTCTCCTTAGCTTCTAACCCCACAAAAGTAAGCTACCAGTGTCTGAATGCACTGGGAAGTTTCTGTGAAACGAAGAGCAAACTGAGCTATGAAGGCATTTACAGCCTAATTATAATTAAAAATTCAGCCTCTGGGTGCTGGCTTTTAAAGACTGTAGATCAAGTCATTTTTGTGTATCTGTGATGTGCTCCATATGGGATAATCCAAAGGAGTACAAACTATTTAAAGGACAATAGCCTGTTTTTTTCTTTTTCCAAATAAAAAATGTGAAGCAACCACCTGGGGCAGAGTGAGCAAACTGCGGTGATTTTCTCAGACCATTGCATTATTCAAACATTTATTCACCTTTGAAAAAGAGCTGTCTGCCTTTCAAAATTACTTTCTCTGGTCTTGTAATCAGTTGCTTACAGACAGTAATGGGAGAACAGAATCTATATTAAAAACATATAAAGAGCCATATTTTCTCTCTTCCTGTGTGAAATGAGACTTGAAGGTGGTCTGAATCCCACTCTTTCATGTGTACCAGACAAATCAGATATGGCAGGTAAGCAGATGGCATGTAATTAACCACTTCATTGATCTCTTAACCTTGTTTAGTAATTAGTTTGGCACTACTTGCAGATTGAAAGAATACAGTTCCTCATCCCTGATTCAAGTAGCAAATTGTCAGGTTCAAACCTAAATTTTAGCCAGCCTTCCTCTTTGCATTGTATTCAGCAGTTATAAAATCTGTTTTGAATAACCCAACAGCCAAGAATTCCTGTGGGGTGTATGTATCCTGAGTTTTCAGAACACCCTGCCTATCAACAAAGTTGCCTATCCATGTGTATTTTCACTTTTATAATAAAAAGAAAAATAAGAATCTCTTTTAATGATACAGCTCAAAATTTGCATTAAAAAAATCCAAGTGCTTACTATCTGTGCATTTTTTGTAGTAACACTAATACTATTAATGAGTTTTTCCAGAATAGGGCAAGCACAGGCCTACAGTGACATAAGTAATTCCACTTCTCCAACAGCTGCACTTGTTGCAGTGCAGGCTGGAGTCTACTGGAAATCTGCAATATTCTGGGCATGAGTTTCACTTTCCATACTTTCTGAATTTTCTCTTTCAAAGCACATACTCATGTAGGAGTTCAAACAAAACACAGAGAAAGAGAAGCAACTTATCATGACGTGTTGCTACCACTGACTACTTGGTTAAGTGCCACTATTTTTTCAATTGATTCCTTCTTTTTGTCTTGATCTTAAGCTGCCACAAAGCCACCACTTTGCTTACCATCATCAATGCCTAATATGCACAATCCAAGAGCAATAATCCAGTATAACATCCAAAAAAGACTTACATTCTTGTTCAGAATATCTCAGAGAAACAAATGAGTGTACAAATATATGTGTCACAGAGATATGAGTGCCCAGTGCATGAGTGCAAGAATAAGGCATCACCAGCCTCAATTTCTGCCAGTGCAACACAGAATCAGACCTTGAGTGGAAGGATAACAAGAGACCTGCTTATCCTTCTATCTGTAAAACAATTTCAGACCAAAACTCACCTTTAGCAGCAATGTGAACCTTCACTGCATGCAGAGTAAGTGAAAATTTGGGATTCAGAGAGAACTTTATCCTTACATGAAAGGGGAAAATACGTTCACATATCCCCTAACACTCAAGATATGGGTCCTAAGAGAGCAAAAATATGCTACATTGTTCTTTGAGAAAGAAATATTTCTGTTTAGGCAAAAACACTTCGTGAAGGTTCTTGCTATGGGAAAATGTTACCGTCCCCAGTAAGATGTCTGTCTCTCCCGTATGTACATTTTCATGCTTTTCCTGCCATCTTGTGATAGTCCAGGCAGTTTCCATATAGCCCGCTAGACACTGTAAATCTCAGAGGACTGTTTTTTATGATACTTTTGTTTCTAGACCAATACCAAAGTCTGACCTGATCCCCCTCCAGGCCCACTGCAACACAGGTGAATCGAGATGATTGGACACACGTGAGCTTTATACAAATCAGGAGCTTTCCTGCAATAAAAACAAGAACAAAATAAAACATTTTATATGGCACAAGCACCTCAAAACCTACTTCGACTATCAGGCACTGAGGGTGAAATGAAAAATGATGGATAACGCCACAAAGGGCTCTCAAGGGCAATATAATTGGAAAAACAACACCATGTGGATGGAGCAGATCTGAAAGAGAAAAAGGACATACCAGACAACAGTGAGACAACAATTAATTTGAAACATTAGAGTATACAAGCTGCCCAGTCATTATCAGATTTTCCTATTAGCCTGAGAACAGTAAATTTTAATAAAGCATATTAAATGCTATTTTGTTTCATCAGTTTATGATTATGTAACACCCTTCTAGGATGTTACAAAAGGTACCAACAAACCTTTTTAGGACAAAAGAACTGGGCTTGTAGCCATGGCAGAAAAGCCATATATTACAGATTAGTTTGGAAACCTGTAGAGGTGCATAACATTTGTTAAAGTTGACACACTGAATGGAGTTACATAAATCTGTATTTCTAATACTAAATTCTAAGTAATGTTATTTTGTAAAAGGGTTGACTTCATTGCATGTTGTTGTTACAGCGATTCTGAATTCACTTCCATATACAAAGGAATGCAATTTACTTTGTGTTCACAAGTCAGTTTTGCTGTGTTTTCTAGCTATAGATTAATTACTCCTTCATCAGTGTTAGACAATATGTTTTTGTAATAGAGCATGCATCATTACAAGATACAAATTGAAGCAAATGTGCAAGATAGAAATTTAGACTGTGAAGCAAAGTATACTCATTTTTTTTCTGTGAGTGGAATACCAATTTAGGTTATTTTCAAGGTTAGGTCGTCATGTGTCCTCAGCAAATCAATAAAGATAAAATCTGACTTCTGCATCACATTAGCAAGTTTAGCACAAAGTCAAATGTTGCAGAAAGCATTTATTCTGTTTACAGCTGCAGCTTACTGTTGAGCTCTAGTTCTTTCTTTCATAAAGTTTGTGACACAAACTTGAGAAGCTTTTTATAACATCCAGAGTCTCCATCATCTTTGGAAACAGGAAAGTAATGATGTCTACACGAAGCTGAAGAAGGGACCCTATAAAGACAAAGATGTCATCATAGCAGACTCAGGAAAATGTGTGACCATTTCAATCAACCTGAAAACCAGTAACAAAGTGAGCTGCAGTGCAACAAGGCTCCTTCCAAAGGATTAACAGTCCATTTGAACTCTCCCTTAGAGACAGAACTATCTGAGAACTAACCAGTAAAAACAGTCAAACAAACTGGTAAATATGTCAAGATATTTATTCAGCAGTCATAACACTGATAAGGCATAAATTCAGTCTACAGAAGCAAAAAACTAATTGGATTAGCACTCAACACATCCAAAATGGGCACAAATTTCAAGCTTTTGACTCTGTCTCCTGAGATGAACTGAAGACTGATTAGTTTCCACAGCAAAGCCAATGTAAAAAAGATTAAAAATTTCAGCAGAGAGGTAGGTAGCAGGGACAAATCCTTAATAAAAAACAGCATTTAATCTTCTTTTAAAATAGAAATTTACTTATTACTTAAAAATTGCCTGCTTACTTTGCTTGTATTGTTGCATTGCAAAGGAATGAATACATCAAAGATGCCTCTCTTGTACTACCTCTATTTGTCTACACCTTAATCTTTTAAACTCAACCTGTCAGATGTCACATATTCTTTAAGCTCAGAAAACTATTTTTGGGGGGGTTATGTTTTGATAGGTGCTCAGAATTTATATATATATATCACATCAATGTAGAGCCAGTTTCCTTTTTTTCCTGTCACAGTGGCTGAGTGTTTGAAAAGAAAAAAAAAACAAAACCAAAAAACAACCAAGTTATAAGAAATTGCTACTAAGAAAGAATCAAGTATATTCACTGTGATATCTACTGAAGTTTTCTGGGGAGATATGCACAAATTCTTTTTGGCTTTTCTCTCTACAGAGATTCAGGCAGTTAAGTTTTACTGACACGAATCTTCAAGAAAATTGAGTTTCAAAATCACGGGGGTGCGTAATTGCAGGTATTTGCATTTATTCACATAAATAAGTTACAATAGAAATTATTTCTCCTATACTTAGGTATCTGTGAACTAATCAGAGTTAGAAGATGACTTGGATGTTATGAAATTTACCTCAAGAATCAATGTCAGCACAAGGCCTAAATAGCTCAAACTCCACTATTGCCTATATAAGGACAATTTCTTATGTAAGGTAATGCTATTTTTGTCCTATATTTCCATTTAACATGAAGGACAACCTAAGAGAAAACTGAAGCTGTAACTGAAAAAAATTAACTTTAAAATAAAGAACTCCATATCTGGGAAGTATATGGTATATAAGCAACTGGTAGAATCTAAAAATTATACCATTTTTAATCTTTCCTCAAAATGCACTGGATTCTTCAGGTTGTGTATGGGCTGATCTACTTTCAAGGTCTTTTTTTTTTTTTTTTTGATTTTCCACTTCATTGGTCAAACCTCCACGGATTTCAATATTAATATCTTGAAATTAAAAATCTTTTAGTAAAAACAAAGATTTTGAGGTGTTGATTTATATTCAATCATTTATACTCAGGCTACTCACTCTTTGACCTCCAACCACATAACAAAACATTCTATATTCATCTGATTTATTTTGATTGTTCCTGAACTAAACATATAAAAGAAGTAACAAGTGCTGAACTCGTAGCTTAGAAGCTTATTCATAGACTCTGAATCAGATGTAAAGGCAAACCTCCAAGCATTTTCAAATTCCATTTGTGCTGAATAGCAGTGATGTGGATTCAGAATTCCAAAGTACTTACAGGTCTTGCTCAGTCCCAACTTTAATCATTCACTTGGCTTACAACTCCATTTCACCAATATAGATGCTGTGACAGACAAAATATTTAAATTTAGAAAGATAAGATTAGAAAGATAAGATTTTCCTTCTTGGGAAGGAAAATCCTGCTACTTCCCTCGTAACTACTATAATGTGGCTCAATAGCTACAGAATTGGAAAAAATTGTGATTTATTCTCTGGTTACTTACAAGACCCTTTGAAATTATGTAACACGGTGGATTTCTTTTTTTTTTTTTTTTTGAGATGTGTCTCGTTTTCTGCTTCCCCCTCAGTTCTGCAGTGCTGTTTTCCCACACCCAAATGATTCAATGCTATGTGGAACATGCAGCAACTGAAAAGCAATGTTCAGTAACAGCATAATAAATTCAGGTCATGGGTTTATTAATGAAAGCTTCCCCCACCCTTCCTCTCCTATTGTTTTTGTGGTAAACCAAAAAGTATTAGTAAATATGTCTAATGTTTCCAACTTTGGCATTGGGCACGCATCTCTGAAGAATAAGACTTGGTTTCAAATCTTCCAACATCAAATATTGATTTATCACTAAAAAATGACAAGCAGAAGTAATGGAAGGGTTTTCTTCAGAGGAAAAATGATGCCATTGTTTTTTAAATGAAATGGTTTAATCCTATATGGTCAAGTAATTAGGTTTCTTCTTTAGAATTCTTGTGTGTTTCAGAATAATGCATCTTACAGAGGTTACCACAGTTTATAAGGATTAATAGTACATTCATTAAAAGAAAACCACCTAGGGAATTTTCATCATTGTCAGAAGGATACAAATGCATTCTGTAATAGAACTTTAAACTCACATATATTGCCACTATAACCACAGAGAGTTAAACAAGAGTCTTGGTTATGATACATAGTTTGTGCATGAAAATGAAATTCAAAGGGCTTATCTAAGAATGGGTCCTAACTGCACAAAAATAATTTTTAAAAAGTTGCTAGCACTCTGGAAAGGTGATTTTGCAAATGTAGACTTCTCTCTGTCTAATAAAAAAAACAAACAAAAACAAAACAAAACAAAAAACCAAACCACAAAACACCAAACCAACCAAAACAAACCTTTTTTGACTAATGAGAATTAATTTCTTGGAAGGCAATGAAACTATTTTCTTTGGAGAATCATTTGCTTCATGCAAAGACACGAGTTGAACTTCAGATAAAATTGGCAATTTATATTCTTTTGTGTTCAGAATGGTAATCAAAATACAGAGGAAAAAAATTAAGGAAAAAAGAGTGAACACTTTAAATTTCCAAAGCTGTCATCAAAAAGGACTCCTAGGACTCAAGTTTGAAATCTCCTGTTTCGTTCTGTTCAGTGTGTTCACAGAATAGTGTGAATCAATGGAGTAGAATCAATGCATAAATCAGAGAAGAAAACAACACACCTCACAGTGACCTTCAATTCAGATATTGTGGATTTCAAATGATGGAATACTGTGAAAATTGATACTTAAAAATGAATTCGCACGTGAGCAGTCCCATTGTTTATATGAGTGTCAAGTAAACAAAATATAATTTTTTTAAAAAATTGGCAAAAGTCACACAAACATTTTTAACAATGTATTTTCCTTCAACTATGCTTACAAGTTAGCAAAAAATGAGGAATTTTTTGCAATAAGTCAAGCTTAAACATATCTCCAATACAGTCAGAATTAAAGTATATCACATGGAACAAAGATTGGTCTGCGTTGTACCGTATTCATTCTGTGCCTCAGGCCTCCAACCTGCTGTCTTTTTTGTAGCAGTCATAAGGTTTTATTCTTACACAACCCTCTGTGGCTGGGGGCTGGTGTGTCGAGCACAGAGGCACAAGTGGATCGTGCTGCACACCATGTGCACTGCCCTAGGAGAGCTCACAGACATGTCCTACATGACCTAGGAACAGGTCTTTCCCTCTTCTCCACTTCCTAACAGAGGCCTAGCCTTGAACTGGCCTATATTTGCCACCAGTCTATGTCCTTCTTGCAGCAAGCCAGAGGATTCCTTCCTCTCCCACACTGTTCCCAGACAGATCCCACAGAGCAAGTATGTCTGCTTTCCAAAGGAAAGGGCCGTGGCATTACTCAGGTTCAGAGTTTTTGTTTGCATGCCCTCATGTTTAAATGGACTAAGCAGCAGCTGAAATATGTTTCAGGTTTATCTCTAATCAGATACTACAATCAAAACTCTTCCTAATCGATGCCTTGACCTACAGTTTGGAATGTGAACGGAAGGTGCGTAGCCCACAGGTATTTTTATGTTTAACTTGCTCTTGTCCTTGCAGTTCATCACCATAGCATTTTCTTTTCTAAATCTTTGGACTAATTTTTATTTTACTAATAGAAATAGTGGAAAAATTCATGATAGAATATTTCTAATTACACTGTGGTAACTTTCAAACCCACACACCTCTTTTGATAGAATTTTTGAGTTTTAATGAACGCTAATCATGGAAGTGAGTCAGATTAGAATCTAGAACCTTACACACATAGCCTGACCTCACATCTATTTGTTTATATTCATATTTTACTATCTAATTTTTAATTCTTTCAAATACTAAATTGAATGTTTACTTGGACAGAGAAAAGGTTGTATTTCATATTCCCGACCTGAATAAGGGCACCTACCAGACCAGGTATTTGTGTACCTAGGCTTGTTTATACTGATTAATTAGAAAATCTGCTAAAAGAGCCTATTTTATCATATTTTTTTTCATTATCACATCTTTTAAAGAAGAAAGCCTTGGAAATCTTGGAAAATAATCTGAAATAACTATTTCTTAACTCACTCTAATTCTGCATTACAATATGTCATATTGCCTATGTCATGACTTGCAGTTTTATCAAAAGCGATTCTGCTCCTTGATGTTCCACTGGGCTCCATCACAGCTATTTGTGATTATGTGCTAATTGATGGAGCTGCTTTAGCTACAGAACAACAACACCAAGTCAGAGGGCTCTAGAACTGTGTGACTATGGAGCCAAATTCTCTGCTGGTAGCAGATGCTTCTGCAAAATTCCAACATCTGGCAATATTAGAACTCAGAGCCAAAAAAACTCAAGCAAGAGAATGCAATGCAGAAAGCAACAGCAAATAGAACATATTTAATCTTTTGTATTCAAAGAATAAGCACCAAAAAAATAGCCTTCAAGGCTAAGAATTTCCCAAAAATAGTCTGCACTCAATATTAGAGAGATATATGGGTCAGGTTTAATCGTTTCTTCTTACTATGACCATATACATAAAAACAAAAAAAAGATAGTCTCACACTGTCTAAAATCATGGTCTAAAGTTTCACAAGTGGTACAGATGATATAGAACCAGTGGACTATTAACAATGCAAAATAAGAAATCAGACGATCAAAGATTATGCTGTAATGGATCTGACACTCAGCAATCATGTTAGGCACAATTTCTTTAACTGTGGGAGGCTTTGTCAACATGAGAATAGACTGCTTTCCATTTTATTCACAGAGGTAAAAATCCATCTTTTTCTGACCACTGGTAACAAAGACATCTCAATATTCTTTTAATTTATTGCTATTTTTGGGTGTCAATGATGAATTCTCCAAGTATAATTCTGAATTAAAATCTCAGAGTCACAAAACACTTTAGGTATATGGATTATATTACGTGAAAGACATTGTGTCCAATTTTCCTGAGAAAAAATTTGGAAATGGATGGTCCCAAAGTTATTTTTTTCCCCCTCAAACAATGTAATCATAATTAACAGCTAACCAAGATTCTTGGATGCATTATGGTAATATCTACATAGGTATCTAATGTAACAGTGAAGGCTGAAGGACTGGAGTGATTCTTGGCTCAAATAACAATTTAAAAAACCCAGGCTGAGGTACTCACCTTGTAGAAGGAGTGAGCAAAGGGAAGGAAATGCTCATTACAGTGAATTATACAGAATTACCCATAAATAGCTATGCCTTCATAGCAGTAGTCAAATATGACCCTATTATGAGGGGAATAATACCCCTCAAAGGCAACCATTGATTGCCTTTTCTAGATCACAGTCAGAGGCTCCACTGAGCTGTCTGAAAGGCCTTCTCTTTGACTCAAGGCATAATAGAAATCACTGAAACAGGGGATGCAATTCACTGGAATAAACTGTCTCAAAGTCAATCAGAAAGACTCATTCTGGGAACTATGACAAAATAGAGCACATTTGAAAATTGAAAGAAATTCATCTCTACTGTTTTGTTACCCACAATGAAATTTAGCCAGGTGCTCATCCCTCCTTTTCCCTGGAAAATTCACTAGAAAAGGTGGACTCACAGAAACAGAATTGATTTTATTTTTTGTCCTACTACTGGGGGCAAACAAAAAAAAAGTTTCATTCTTCAAAACTATTAGATCAGACGGACAGGCTGAAAACCTTAAAAACTAAAAATTTGATTTTTTTTCTAAACCAAGTTATTTTACACCCGTATAGAGCCACGTTCTGTACTTGCAAGGTTTGGTCTGACATTATATTCTGTAACTTGGAGAACCAGGTTAAACCATTACAGCAAAAATTACATACCCAGCTTACTTTTATTTTGATCAATCATTTTGATTCCTCAACATTTAATGTAGTTCTCATAGAATATACTAGCATGAGAAGTCACTAAGTAACACGGGAGGTATTATTAGTCATAGAATCATTAGGCTGGAAGGAATTTAAAGACTTGATGTAGTCCAGTCTCCTTCTCCAAGCTGAGTGAGACCAGGCCAGATTGCCTGGGGCCTGAAAATCTCCAGATGGGTCTTGGAAATCTCCAAAAGTCCACAACCTCCCTGCCAAACCTGTTCCAATGATTAATTATCCCATGTTGGGGGTTTTTTTCCCCATATATCTAATCCAAGTTATTTATGTTTCCACCTGTGAGCACTGTCTCCTTCTACCACCACTATGCATCTCAGTTTAGATCCTGGCTCCATTTTCCTGGTAACTTCTTAGGTGTTGACATTCCTTTTTGTCTGATAATGGTTGCAAAATTTGTGTTTGCTCAGACTGCAAACAGAACAACTGGAAATGCCTATAAATAGGGGAAATTACACTGCTGAGATTTTACATTCTTATCCACTGATATTTCTAAATATTTTGTACAATCGTTTATACTTTAGAAATAATTTTTCAAGATACAAAAAACCCTCAAAAGCTGGGGAGGGGCAGCAAAATAATAATATTATAAAACATATAATATAAATATTTTATATTTATATATATTTATATAACATAGAGTATCGTAAAAATATTATTAATATCAATAAAATATTATTATTTAGTTTGAGTGACAGATCACAACTAAAGACCATGAGTTTTCTGGTTACACCTTCTCNATATATATATTTTTATAACAGAGTATCGTAAAAATATTATTAATATCAATAAAATATTATTATTTAGTTTGAGTGACAGATCACAACTAAAGACCATGAGTTTTCTGGTTACACCTTCTCCAACCTGGTGTCACCAATCCTATTTATATTACAACACCAGTAGCTGTGAGGAAAGGAAATATATCTTTAAATCTGGACAAAAACAAGGACCCTGACAAAGCCTTGTCTTAAATAACATCCCTGTAATTAACAGGACAAAAAGGCAGAAACTATATGACAGATAGTAAAGAGATGGGCTTCTGAAAGGAGCTGCCACAAACATTTTCACTCAGTTGTTGGGGATGGTTCATCTCACAGCATCCATTCTGGGAACATTCCTTTATCCATTATGTTGTAAAGAACATCTCAGGATCATTGCTGCTGCTGGAGCAGCAGAGCATCTGAGAGGCAGGTGTGAGCTTTGCCATCACCAGATACTGAGCTGCTGTTTTAATATTTACATGCCTCAAAATTCAGTGCGCTCACATTCCCCTGGCCAATTTCTTTGGATTTATTAATTCTTTCTCCATTAATATTTTCTACTCATTTTAATGAGAGAAAAGCATCCCTGAGCCTGTAGGTAAAACCAAAAGAATTTGTTTAAATGTCAGAGCTCTGATAAAGGCCTGGTTCTTTAGAAGCCATTAAATAATTAAGAGGTTGCAGCAGCAGTTTCAAATGGCCCTTGTCAACACTTGATAACTTATTTTCACATCAAAACCATAAATCATGGACAACCTGCATTTCTAGTGATGTTTTAGGACAGACTGTGAAGTTCTAAGGCCATTTGAGGAAGACAAAAAAAATTCAGTGCATTAATAAAGAAGAAAAGATTAGAATTGGATTCCACAACTGTAGTTCATTTCCATTTCATGCATCTTCCTTTACATTTGCCCACTATAATGAAAATCAAACTGAATCAAACCTGAATAGACAGAGGCTGAAGAAACAGCATGTTTTAGTTTATTGCCCCATATTCTTTCAACTCTTTTCTTAGGTGCTGCAGCCCAAAGCAGCCCAGCTCCTGTGAAACTGGTGAATTTTACCCTTGGTAAGAGAAGGACAATGGATCATTTTGATACGTCTCTGTAGGCTCTGTGAGATAATAAGATGTGAGCCAGCAGAGGAGCAAGAACACCATTTACAAATTCAAGAATACACAACTCTTTGAGAATAATGGGAACTGTAAAGCTCTTTGGGGAAATGAATCCTTTCCTGTTCTAGTCTCTAAAAAACTTCTCAGTGTTCTGGTGTTTTCTCGATTCAGAGACTGAGAACAGCTTCTCTCTGGCTACAAACCACTACCTTCATCTGAGCATGTCGTCAAGATAACGACACATCCACTGAGCCACCAAACCCTCCACATCTTGTCTTGTGTGCTTGTAAGGTGACAGCTCTGCAGGAAGCCAGGGAACACCCACCAAGGTCACAGATATCAGCAGGGGATCCTTCTTCTGGCTGATGGCTGCACCCAGTGCTCATCTGCCATTGTTCACCAATTCAGGTCAGCGCAGCCAGCCTTCCCTTTTGGGAGTACATTGAATTACAAACAGTACTCTGGGGCTCCCAGAAACCCAACAGCAATTAAAAAAAAAACAAACCAAACCAAACAAACAAAAATCCCCAGCATGTCACCTAGTTTACATGAGTAGCCTTATGGCACTAGGAATGAGAAAGACCTTTCAGAAGCTCCTCTTCTTTTGTTGTTCACAAAATAGGACTTTCCTTTAGGTTTTGAGGCTTTTGAATTAAAAGTGTCGTGCTTTCCATCAGCTTTACACTAAACCACAATTAGAGGAGGAATGGATTCAATAGTTTTCATTCTTAAGACAAGTGAAAAATAGAGCCACAATCCATCCAAATTTTAATCAGATTTTCAGTTATTCTAAAGTAAGGTTTGTAAAGAAGACCAACTATAACTTTGACATAACTCTGCTTTTTCAGTCTTCTTAGCTAAAGAGGCCTAAATAATTTTTGTAGTAATCTTAAAAAATGCCATAAAGAAAGATTCAAAACAGAGCAAAACGCTTTTGGCTTTTTTGTTTACTCTCCCTAAGAACATGGTTGAAGATTCCTTGACAAGTGATGGTAAAGCCTCAGTTCAGGCAGAATTCAAATAGGGACATACAAGCTCTGGAAACCAAAGTCACTTGCTAAGAACCACCATGAGCATAAAGCAACTGCCCATTCTTCTTTTTACCCTTAAGTAAGCACAAAAAATCAAGGTCAAATGCTCAGGACCAAATGTTCAGCTACTGACAGCCAGCAATTCCCATCCTGAACACAGGCACACTGGCTACCACAGCTGCCACATCACTCCAAAGCTTGGGAAGTATGGAGGCTGAGAAACCTTCAGATCAAGCCATCAAGAAAGAAAGTGAGAAAATAACATTGTTGCCTCCAAGCTCGCTAAATTGTTTTGTGCCCTTGCAGTGCTTTGAGTTCCAGCCTTCCCAACTGAAAAGAAACCCTGGTGGATTACTAGTGGTTATCATAAGAGTACAAGCTGTACACTACCCACAAACACAAGACATTCTTGTGCTAGAGAAAAATACTGCTGTAATGAGATGGAAATATGCACAATTTACCATGAAGAACTTGTAGAAAAACTAATTACCAATTTCTCCTCTGAGCCAAAGCAGGTTTCACAGGGTATCAGAGTTGCACATAGATCAGGACAGCAACAAGTGCAATATTAGCTCTGTAATTGAAAGAGTCATTGCTAACAAGACAGGTCTGAGCTAAATTCATGCCATGCCCTCTATATGCTCAAAACAAGTTTTAATAGGAGAACCCAATGTATCTCCACCAGGAAAAATGCCTTTCTGATGTGAAAGACATGTGTTATCTTCTCTTTCACTGCCTCAATTTTTTTTTACTGATACAAATGAGGCAACATGAACCAAATACCTTGGTTTAGAAGGAAAGAAGAAAAAAAAATACGTGTTATATGTTTTCCAGATATGTTCATCACTAAAGGGCTTATCAGAATTTCTTCAGAGGAAAACTGTGACAGTGAAGGCAGATCCCACACCAGATAACAATCTCAAAATAGAACTAAGTTTAGGTGGCAATTATGATGAAAGGACAAGATGAGGAGGCTGGAGAAAATGGAAAATAAATGATGAGTGGTCTGCAGACTTAGCACAGGGAAATTCAAGGGAACAGCCCAAGATGTCACTGTTAGAAGTCAGAAACAATAAATGTATTCAGGAAGATCATCAGAAATACATTAGAAGCAAAATATTCTAGAAACAACTGAAAGACTTGTCTTTATAGTCTTGTGCACACAACCTCAGTGAAAGAAGTGCATTCACTGAAATTGCTGAAACAATAAATACATTTCTGATCAAGAGACTGTAATGTGTAAAATCCCTGCAAACAAAGTGGAAGGCACTTGAACTATAGTAAGAAAAACAAACACCAAATCTACAACATTCCTTAACTATTAGTCTTCCCACATATAAAGGAAAGTGATGGTTATTCACAATTACTGGGTTTTGAGTCAGAGGAAATATTCCATTACAAAAATCAATCTGCATGATCTCCCTTTAAGGCAAAGAAAATTACTTCATTGTCGGCATTACAGTAAAAACAAGCTACAAAACAATAAAATTGGTGTGGTTGGGGGACTGCCACTCTTCTGCCACTTTACAGCTGCAATTAGAGATATAAGACTGAAGGGACAGAGTGAAAGTCTCCCAGCTACACAGATTATTCCTCCCACCGTTTGAAAGCCACACGTGGGAACATGACCCAAAACTTGGAAACAAGCAGACACATTGTGGTACAGTATCACCCTAACTAACAAATATATCATGCTGCCTCCTAAAGCCCAGTGTTATTTCCAGGCTAAATTCATTTATTTGCAGGTTTAGAGCTTAATTCAAGCATTTAGCCATCCTGATATGTGCTTTCCACAACATTTACAGAGAGAAGGTCCGGTTCTTTCAACCTTATTTTGCTGGAAAGCAGTTTTCTTGGCCAACATCTAAACTGTCACGTAATACAGTGTTCAAAACCAGCAGAGCACAAGCCAGCTCTAGCCCTACAACCCTCATCTCTGTGAGCATATGACCCTGTCCATGCCAGTGAACTCCAGGCTAAGTTCTCCCTTTCCCATACTCACCTGGGCATTGCACACACTCCAGTTTCCCTTCAGCTAATTCAGCTGACCTGTACTGAACACAGTCTCCACCTGAGGAGGTCTTATCAGTACAAAAGCATTACTAATTACCTGAGCATCATGTTTACCATTTTCTCTGCCATATCACAGCTGAAACATAATTATCTTGCAGCTGATTAATATACTCATGTGTTGCTTCTTACTCACTGATAGCAGAAATTTTTGCAATTAGGCCCTAACCACATGACCTTGCAATTTCATCCTGTTCCTTTTAGGACACTTCACTTAGCTGGTGTCATCCCATTTTTGAATGCAATTACGTTTTCCAGATTTAAAACATCAATGAATTTACCTACTATTTACAACAGGGTAAAAATGAAAATAGATGCCTAAGATTGATGCTTACGCTATTTTGGAGTCTCTGTTTCAGACCACTAGATCTGATATCACGAGAATTTTCATCATTGCATTGAGTTTTTCCTCACTTCACAATTTACCTGCCACATTGCTATGTGCCACCTTTTCCACATACACAACATTTCATGTGACACAACACCAAACACATTCCTGAGGACCTTATAAGCAACATATGCTGTAATCTCATTGTTTAGGAGAGTCAAGGTGAACAAGGTTATCAGGCTGATCTACCACAACCTGTCTTAATCAGCTTGTTGTTGTTCCTTTATTATATTCCTTATGGTTTTATTTACCTTTTCAGTTGATAGGCTCACAGCCCTTGCATTCCATTAATTCAGACTCATGGGAACACAGTTGTGCTTTTAGGCTTTGTTTTGGGGTTGGTTTTTTTAATATGTACGTTATGTACAGTATTCTCCCATTTTTATATACCACTCCAATTTTAGCAGACCAAGTACAGGATCCTTGCTAGTAGTAATTTCACATGCCTATTTTTCCACTGTAACAGAGTGAAGCATAAGCCTGTTTAGCATAACCACTTCAAAAGTATGTTAGAAAGTTCCACCATAAGTCTTTTTTTCCCCAAAGTTAGTCACATTAAAGTTGTCATTTATGGAAATGGGAGATCTTTTCAGTTAATTGTTGAGTATTTCTTTCTTAGCTGAGAGATCATTCTTAACTTTGTGCAAGACAAAATGTCACATCTCTACAGAAACATGGCAAGCTTATGGGAAAAGTTTCTGAAACACAGGAAAGATTTCCATTTTCTCTCTCATACACATAGATATGGACAAATACAGAAAGAAAAATGTAAAAAAGCATAGATTCAAGGATAGTAACTCCATTTAGTTGCCGTTTACTACAGTTCATTGCAGAGCAATGGATATAATAAGCTTTTTCACCTAAAGCTTGCAGCCATTTTTCTCACGTAATTTATTTCATTATGATATAAAGTCTGTAATTTGCTTGAGAAGCAGAATCCAATTACTCTCTAATTAAGAAAATTCATGTCCTTTGTTTAACTGGAAGGGATCCAGACTCAAACAGTTGAACATTCTTTTTTGTCACCATTAACAAAAAAAGGGGTTTTTATGTTTTCAGGAAATAGCATCAATTATTTCTTCTAGATTTAATTCCTGGAAGGTGACTCTTATCTCAGACCTGGATAGACTGAGTATCAGGGACAGTTTTACAACACTGTACTAGTCTCAAACTATAGTGTCTATACATCATAAATATTACAATATGAATAATATTACAATTGCAAATACAATTTGCATGTTAATATTAAAAGTTGCACTTTTTAAAATAAAGTGTTGCAGAGAGACCCTTGAACAACACATGAAGGCTGGACTCGCAGATGTCTGCAGAAATCTAACCTGATCTTGGTGTGGGCTGAGAGTTATACCTAGATATTAAAATTCTGATCTTCATATGCACACTGGAAAACAGGTATATCCTGTTATTTGCATGCCAAAGTTCATGTATGCCTTTGAAATTCTCTGAGTCTTGTTGGGAATCCACAGTTTCTTTCCAAAGCTTGTTTTCATCCCCATGGATTGGTACTTGAGAATATCTGGTAGACATTATTATTTATAAGGTTGAAAAGCAAGGGCTCCTCCTTTCCCCAGTCTTTTAGTAGCCATGATAGCTTTGACTTCAATTTCCTTATAAAGGCTCCACAGATTATTTAGGGATCAATGTCTTACAAAACTATGTAATAATCTTTCACAGTTTCTGTTTTATGCTAAAACAGGGTGGGAGGGAAGAAATTCAGCAGATAAAGGAGGGGGGAAAAAAATCATCATTCAAAATTCAGAACAGCTAAATAGGTCATTCAAGTCTTATAATAATCTCCAGTATCCAGGAGCAGGTGATGACATTGGTAGTCAGGAACAGAAATTAAGAATACGGAATGCTGGCATTTTTTACAGAGCTTATAGGTCTCAAACACTGGATTGTCTCTAGCACACACAGTGCTCTATGGGGCAACCCTTAAATGCATTATCAAGTGTATGAAGGCAAAAATATATATGAGAATATGCAGAACAGCTCTACAGTCTTAAAATATCTGCATTTTAAGCCATTCAAATACAGTGGGTTAAATACTGCTTAGAATCCTTTAAATAGTACTGAAGGTAATGACTAGTCCCCTCACTGTGGCAACAACCCTTTCTCTGAACTCACTTTGCATTAGCCAGTGCTGGCTAATGAGTCATGGTCTCTTCAGTTCACCAGCCCAGGAATTCATTAAAAACCTTCTTCTCTTAGAGGCTGCGGAAGGTAACTATCAGCTGATTTCATTGGCAGCTTTGTTCTGCTCCTAGAGGTCCCTGTGACCTCATCCAAAGCCATAAAAAGGCTGTTTATAATGGGAGAATGGTTGTGGACACAGGATGGAACTTTTTTTGGCTGATTCCAAAAGTACCTACTGAGCCTTCTGGTTTTTTCAATCCAAACAGATTGATACCCAAGGCCTGAGATCCAATCCCTTCACCTTTCCTGCACCCAGACCTCTATGTGGATTCCAGTGTTCACAGACACTGGAAGATCTGCCTTAAGCATTTTACAACTCTGCCCACAGCACAGCAGGATTCCATGGGCTGCAATGGACACACCCGTTCTCAGCTCTTCTTCCAAGACTGCATCTGTGGCACCATCATAACAGCCTTTCCAGGTTATTTAGGAAGGGATGTTATATATATTATTATACAGCAGAAGTAATTGTTTTCCTTACAATCCTTTGCTTATCAGCTCTCTTCTGAAGATTTTAGGTCCCCTCCCTATGGAAAATGAGATGTGAGGCAAAGACCTCTCTTTGGAGCTACTCAATCACATGTGTCCAACACCAGTAAGACTCACAGGATTACAGACACTCAGAAATTTTATCAGAAAGATGGATATATTTGACAGTTTCCTCCTGGAGTATCATTATGTAAAAGTCATTCAAATAGAAATTAGAATTCAAAAAGAGACATATGACATTTTTCTGAAAATGCTTGCTAATCTTCTGAATGCAATAAAAAGTGACAAAATTTCACAGCAAAAGAGAATGGCAAGTAGTGGGCAACACCAACAAAACAGGAGGCTGCAAAATGATAACCATTTTAACACTACTGAAAGTTTCCTAGTTTTTGAGGACTGAAAGCAGAAATAAAGCCTACTAAAAAGCAGACTTCCATCAGCAATCTGCTGAAAGCATTACATTGAAACACAATGAGTACCAGCTGGAATAAACATTATTCTTTTTCAAGGTTGAGAGAATAGTAAGATGAGCAAGGACATAGAAAGACCTCTTAAATTTAGGAGGAATGCCCCTCAGTGTACAGGTAGGTGGAAATGAGATGGAGAGGACTGCTATACATACTTTTCTGTAAATCTTCTTTCCTTAGCCCAAAGGAGGCACATTAGAAGCAGAAGGACTACACTCTCCCTATCCACTTTCAGAGCAATTCTGTGCTCCACACCAGCAGGAATGATTATACTTAAGGTTCCAGGGTTTAGAAAGAAAGGAGGGAGAAGGCATATTTTCTTGAGCACAGTTCTCCATGCCTCTCATGTGCAGGGACAAGGAAAACAGCCTGACACAATATCATTGCATTTTAAGACTGCTGTCTGCTCACTCTTGCAGTGAGATTTCTGAAACTGTTTTTAGCCCAAAGGCTTTGCTAGAGCTGGAAAGGACTGAGCATGGAAGGAACCTGGCCAATAGCCAGGAGGCTAAAATTGCTGTTTCAGTTCCAAATCCTTGCATTTTGGTTTTGCTTGCCGCAATGCTGTAAAATCTGCTTGAGCCAGGAAGTAACTTTCAGCAAAGTGGGAACTTTTACTCAAGAACCACGAGATGGCACCACAACAAGCCAGAAAACCTGTTTAATTATCAGCAACTCTGATCTTGCTCGTTTATATAATTAATAAAGCAATTGAGTAGGGCTGTTTCTTTTTTCAGGTAGTACTAGAGAGATTACAAATGGATCTGTGCTCAGTGACTTTTCAATTCCTCTAAAGCTGAGCAGCCAGTGTTTAGACTGATCCATTTCAAACAGCTGTTTAATGCTCTGCTGAAACAGACACAACATAAATCAATATTTAAAAAGGTGAGCAGTGCCCACAGGTATCCAATTTCAAGGTAATTCTAATCATATTTAGGGACACACGTTTCACAGGCTGGCTCGCTCAGCTAGTCCTGCTTGATGCCTGCCCAGGTTTTAACTCCCACGCCACCATTCAGCTCACCTGCCCACCCCAGTGTCTGGAATGCTGTGCTCCCCCATTCCCATGCAGAACTGCCTCCCAATGCCTGACATCTGCCATGGAGGTAGGAGGAGAGGGTCCCAATCTCCTATTGGGAGAGAGAAAAAGTGAGTTTCTAGGCCCCACGGCAAGATAAGAACAACTCCAGAATCCCAAAAAGAATGATGACCAGTATTTTCTGATGCCAATATGGGCCAAGAATCTGGCTCGAGGTTCTGACCATCAACAGCTTTTGTTTTCTGCTTTCCCTTTGCTGACATTATGGCAGGTACAGGAGTGTTTATCTGACAGGCTAAGCAGCCCACATATCCCACCAGAGCACAGTCTAGTGAAGTGTGTGCTCTCAGACATGGAAGGCTCCTCCCGTCTATCCAACCAGATTTTTTTTTATGCCCTTAAGTAATGGAGTGTTTCTGGTCACTACAATTCACATCCCTTAGATTATAATGGTATTTCACCTCCCTGCTTCCTACCAGAAGGAACATTTCTAGTTTTTCCTGCGGATTGGAGAGGCATGAAAAGATATTATGGCATGGCACAAACTGCTTTGTGCACTTCTCTACTCAGCCTTCAATGATCACCAAGGAAACAACATCAAATCCAGAATGCTTTAATAAAATACCTTAAATAACACACTTCCAAATAAAGCTTTCTAAACATGCATTTATCTGAACAAATATTGTGCCTGTGCATTGTTCTCTAAAATATGTTAAGCCCTCAGACAGAAAAAAGTTCCCAATACTCTGAATTAAATGAAACTGATCTTGTGACTGCTATCACATTCTAGGTGGGTTTTTTCTAATTCAGGAATTTCAATATCTCATCATTTGGATTTTTTTTTCTGTAATAAAATGACCACATGGCAATGCCAGGTCAAGTCCTCTAGAAACATGAGCAAAACTGAATTGTGGTGTTCAGAATTGGAGTCTGAGAGCTCCTACCAGAAAAACAAAGAAACCTTGGGGTCATGGTCTGACTACTGCAGGAAAATGTCTGCAGGGATGAGAGACACTTGTTTCTTCCACCAGAGGAATAACCCTCAACTCTCACTTGTCACACACACTTCGAGCTCTGTCATGAGCAAAAGGAGCACCAGGGCCACAGTTCTCTTCCCCTCCCTGGAGTTCTGCTTGCCTGCCAGAGCTTAGTTTGTTTAAGAAGTGAGAACAGTGGCATTCCCACAGCATGGTTAGTGAGCAGAGAGCAGCATCATATGAACAAAACAGGCAGAATGGGAGGGAAATGAAAGAGCTGCATTTCTCCCTCAGAACAGTAAGCAGAGATCCGGCTGACCACACGGTTGATTTGCTTCTACAGTGTTATACAAAATAAATGAAAACTAAGACTTCAGTTTAGGCCTGAACCTGCCAAATTTATATGGACTTTATTTAAGAATAAAATCTCCTGTTTAAATTATTATAATTGTTTTTAAAAAGATACTTCATCAGGAATTCAGCCAAATACAATTCTTGTTTTCTTATTTCATCATTCTGCTAATACAGCCTAATGAATAAGATTTGATTTTCTTATTAAGCTATATACTGGGCTGAAAAGTTTTTTCTTTAAGCTTCCAATCTGTTTGTTCGTTAAAGCTCTGCAGTACTGATTCCTGCAGTAGTTTCATGAAATGTCTTTGCAAATTTGCAATCTGATCACAATCAAACTCCTGCAGCTCACAGTGCAATTCCATCACCCCATATTCTGCACAAAAACAACTCCATGCCCCAGAGTAAAGGGTCTATAGGACTGCTGAGAAAAAAAATAAGTTGTTTAGAATCCCTAAAAGCAGTTAATATTTTAGCTGGGGTTGGTCAGATAAAATGTTAAAATTACAGCTGAAGGTGGCTATGGCTGTATGCATTCTTTTCAACCTATTTTTCTTAAGCAGTTTGACCTAAAATTACTGCACTTGCAAAAAGAATACGGGTCAGACGTCTTCTGCCTAAGACTTTATTTAGAAACCCAAATAAGATGGGCTTTTCATCCATTCTCCAGGTGTGCTGAATGGTTCTGCATCCACTTTATTGTGTTATCAGTGCAGACTCTCAGCAAGATTCAGATAAGCCTTATGTTGCATACTAGAGTTGTAGTTTGAAAAAAATTAGCAGCTCTGTTTTATGTGTGGGAATAAGGCTCAGTCCTGCCACACTTACTGCTTTAGAAGAAATGGACACTTTATCTGAAGTCCTTCCTAAAATCCATGACAGATAAATGCTTGCCCAGCTTCTTAACCTGGTTACAGAACATAACAGAAATACTGATGAAATATTAAAAGCTCTGAAATACTGCCTTTTTTCGAATTTCTAGGTTTAACAAATTATGAACATAACAGATCAGTGAAACAACCCACCTAGAAAATAAACGCAAACATTCCTCAC
The DNA here is from genome assembly GCA_013397135.1 of Pachyramphus minor. Lineage (NCBI taxonomy): Eukaryota > Metazoa > Chordata > Aves > Passeriformes > Tyrannidae > Pachyramphus > Pachyramphus minor. The sequence continues at coordinate 542,615 of VYXB01005634.1, forward strand.
ACAAACTACTAATGGCAGCCTCTGTCCTTTACACTCCAGTAATTCTTTACTATTTGGGTCTTGAAACATTATTTACATAAAGGTCTTTGGAAAAAAAAAACGTTGATACAATCTGTGGACATTTATGGTGAACACTGATAAGAAAGAAAACCAGGACTCCTAGTTCAGAAACTTCCAGGTTTTCCACTCAGCAAGTTGTATCAATGAATGTAAATAACTGTTTCCTCTCAAGCACTTACTTTTGCTGCACATGCAGTACCAAAACACTCAAATGCACTAAAATTTGATTTGACTTTTCAAGTGAATATTTACATATGTTTATTTGATTTTCTTTTTGGTTATCTTTCTGCTGTTATCAACAGCATAATGACAATTCCACACAGACCCAAGAACTGCTCTCCTAACAAAAAATTAAATCCTAGCTAATTATGTATTAGTGGAAGGTATAACATTACATGTTGTCCATCAGGTCTTTTCCTTGCCTTGTCAACTCTTCTCTAATATGACTAATCTATTTTAAATCCATCAGAATGCTTTCTTGTTGAAAAACACTAGTCATACTCAGAAAGCTGAAAATAAAACACTAGTGCTCAAGGGCAGTCACAGAATCAAAACTACTACTTATGCAAGCACAGAGAAGCTACTCCTAGGAAATAAAAAATATTTTTCATTGGAAAATTAAAATGTTCAAAAACTAAGTGAAAGTATGGCCCCCACAAAAAAAAAAAAAAAAAAAAAAAAAAAAAAAAAAAAAAAAAAAAAAAAAAAAAAGAGTATTTACATATAATTTTTAACCTTTATTTAATCCTGAACAGTATCTTAAAGTACATTTTCTAACAGATACTACTGGAGTTATCAGATGATCTTATATAGGGAGTCAAGATCACACTGTGATGTGGTTTTGCAACAGCAAACAGGTTAAGGTTGCATACAAAAAGCATAAGAAAATGCAGCTGGTTTAAATATTTAGAAATGTGATATAAAAATGAGCCATGAATGAACTTGTGAGACAAAAACTGCAAGAAAGATAACTGAATGACAACATAGGCACCTGCATTGTTCCTTGCACAGCTGTGTGTTTATTAAACACTTTTCAGAATTGTTAGTTTCTGCTGCTGTTGACTGCAAGAAGTATTTCCACAAGACTTAGAAGGACTAACAGCTTGTGTAGGTATTTGAAAATATAGGATGTATATTCTCTGCTCCAAGTAATAGAAACTTGTATCTCAAAAGCTTTCTAAAATCCTATGCTACTAATTGCATAGTCAATGCATTCTAGCATTTTCTTTATTCTCCTGAGGGTCAAGTGTTCTGCTTGCATAGGGGTGCATATACAAATTCTTCATTAATAATTAAGTCTTTAGCTGACACTAATTAGTTTCAACTATCTAACTATGTGCTCAGCAGGCCTGACCTACTTCACAGTTCTGCATCATTAGTGCTGGGAAGTTAAAACAGTATCAGTAAAAATTATAATGACCAATAGTGACCAGTCTCTCAACGCAGTTACCACTAAAGCCAATGAGGGTCTCACCACTGACCTTAGCAAAAATAACAGTAAATCCCAAAGGCATAAAGAGAGGTAATGCAATGACAAAAGTCATCTCCCACCAGTAGTAAGCAGCAAAAACAACAACAACAAAAGGGAAAAACAAAACTCCAGTTAATTTGCTTAGCACAGGCCTCTGCTGCTCTGCTGTGAAATACCAACCCCACACAGGGAGCACAGACTCAAGCACAGACTCAGAAGCAATTTGCAAGCTGTGTACTTCAAGGATATCAATTTAGTCAGTCACCTGGGAGCAGCAATATACCTCAGGTTTAATTTAGACCTGTGCAGAAAAACATCTGGACAAATACAAAAAAGAGAAGGGGGAGAATGCTCAGTCAAGACAGGATGTGTGCCGAAGAAACTTGACATGTCACATACTCAGTATGATGGCACTGAAGTGCCCAACTCCAGCTATAGCACATGGAATGTTAATTAAGCCATAGGTTTAAGCACCTTTGACATGCCTTAAGACATATTTTCATATGCAGAAGTTATTATCCTCAGGAACATATCAATTTAACAAGACCTAAAACATGTAACCACAATCATGAATGTAACAAAACTCAAACCACATCCCTTGACACCTTTAAGTCTAAGAATATATAGGAAGTATTTAGGAATATCTTAAAAGATAAAGCTAGACTGCAGCTGGAATAGTTTACAGGTAAGACCTGGCTTTTATATCATACATGTTTTTTTCCCACTAGAAGGTTCAATACGTCTTCTATCAGGACTGAGTCAGATTTATTGCCCATGGTGGATGAGTTGCACACACATAGCCAGGTTTTCCAATAGATCTTTTGTAGATGCTGAAGTCCTCTGAAAGATCTAAACTACCTTCTTTTAAGCAAAGCAGACTTACAACTTGCAACAACAGACTTGTTAGTCTTAGCATCATCCCACTTAGAGAAAGAAATTGCATTTGTTTAGAACATATAAGGAACATAAAACTTTCAGTTGTGTGTTAGATACTTTCACAAGGGGAAAAAGAAACAAAATTAAAAAAATCAAAACAAAACAAAAAACCCCAGTAAACATACACACAAACACACAAAGAAACAAACCCACCACCAAACAGAAGAAAAAGCAGAAAGAAGCAGAAGAAAAGCAGAAGAAAAAGAGCAATTACTGCTAGAAAGGAAACAAGAACAGAATGTGTCACTGTGCTTCTGGTTGAAGTGATTAGAAATAGCAAAGCAAGTGCTCCCTTGTGACAGTGATAGCACCAATGGTTTGCTAGGTTGCAGCAGAAAACAGTCCAAAGGAAATAGCCAAAGAACACAAAAAACATAACAATAGGAGAAGCCTGTTATTTCCCCAAGGTGCCACTAAGGCATTAACACGTGACTCTGACGTCTGCTGTGACTTGCACAAAAGTTGGTGAGTCTTCACCAGGAATACCTGAACTTTGATGAACCAGTTCCTTGCTCACATTGAAGATATTCCATTGCAGCATTTGCCAGATTTTCTGCAATTGCTTCAGTAGGAGCAGAGCAACCTCCTTTGACAGAGGTCCTGACCATTAAGTGCTCCCTTAGGACCCTCCCATTCCCAATTATAATGTAATTACAGGATCCTGTGGCAACTTGAGCCCTCTCACCAGTCCTGCTTGGATTCTGCACAATAGACTCACTAATGAGTTAATTCTAGAGAGGTGTAGGAAAAGCATAAGGCTGCTTTGCTAAGGCCATTTGCAAAGACATTCCAGAGCTGTGAGTTGCAGATCTGTCTGAATCTTTCTGTACAGACATACCACAATATTTTTTATTTCCCTAGGCTGTACACATAAACCACTGGAGAATTCCAGGAGTATGGCTACAATAATTCTTCTCTGACAGTCTGGGCAGCACCTAGCATCCAGACTAGAAGGATAATGACAGCTGCCATATCTAGGGTGGACAATACTACTTATGAACTGGGTAGATAAAACCACTACTTGACATTTAAAAGTTGCTGTAGCATGTGAAGAGAAAGTGTTCTTTCCTCTGACGTTATTCCCTAAATCAAAATATAAACCATTTAAAATGGAAAGTGTTACTATTTCTCAAATAGATGCAAAATTCAGTAACACAGAAACTACACGTAATGTTCACGTGTGTCAAAGTTATAGTTTCCTGGATAAATAATTTTGTAATTCCCTTCACACCCACATAACCATTTTAATCTAATGGGAATATAAACTTGAAGGAGTGAGATACAATTAGCATATAAACATTTCCCAGAGGTATGAATTAATAATCTTAGAAAAACATGTACTTACGTAGCATCTTGCCCTTCATGAGAAGCAGTTCTTTTAGTGTATCTTTCTAGCAGAAGGTGAGGGATCAAAATCAAAGTTAACCAAGTAATAACTCACCAAGTTACTGCTCCTCAAATGGCAGACTGGGGGTTATTTCACTTCAATTTGCAGTTTCCTGTTACCCCAAAAATGCATATTCATATACTCTAACAATGAATGTAGCAGAGCCGATAACTGAAGAGTCAACCTAGAACTGCTGATTACAGAAACAAATGCCCTTGAAGTCAGTGCAGGACAAAATCTTCCTGTTAAAAATTTTGTATTGTGGCTTCATGAACATGTGTAAAGCATTTTCTGTTAACCTCAACCTTAATTCACAAAGCCCAATCAACCCCATCACTTACACTGCTACAGCTGTTGCTCCCATTGTGGAACAAACTGATACAGATTAACAACAATGCTGTAAGAGACAGCTGGGTTGGGTTTGTTTTTTTACTTTTAATAGAATGATTGTCCTAATTTGTGTTTCCACAAGTGAGGAGGCTGAGTGAGACAAAACAAGGAACTAGGGGAGGGAAGAAGCAGTATAGCAGGGGCTGAACTTGCACTCTCTACTTGTGAAACTATGCTTTCAGTGCATGTGTATGACTTCTTCAAGCCATGAACCAGATCACTGCAACTGAGAGATTAGATATTTTCTGTATTGTCCCTTGCAAATTAAATTTATTTAGTTTCATTTAATTTGCCTCAATTACTTAGAACAAGTATAAATTACTTAGAAATGACCAGATCCTCAGTAAGGTTGTAACAAAATGTAATCAGCTTTTGTCTGGCATTTCTGGAATTAGTGACTTACAGCAACAGAGAATCTTCTCTGAGAAGACACTGTTGACACTAAATGACACAAAAGACCCTTATCAAACAATCACAGAGTTTATATTAACACAGAGGAAGATGTCTGATTTCTTGTCTTCTTTATACATTTAACTGAACTGTCTTCTCATTCAAACAAACTCATTATTACAGGAGATGCCCAAGAAAAATTTGCAGCTCACTTTCTAACTTCAGTGTGATAAGAAATTCATTAACAAATGAAGGTATTGCAGACTGCATGGAAACTAGAACAGATGGTCAGTCTGCAGGACCACAGGAAGGTATGACACACTTAAAGGGCTCATTTGTAAAAGCCACTTAGAAAAGTATCCCGTCTGCTGGAAAGTAATAGGCCAGTGAGAATTTCTTTTCGTGATAAAATGCTTTTAACTGTATGTCCTTGTCTAGTTTTCTTCTGTGGATGGATTTCTGTGAAAGTCAGCCTGACCATAATAGAACAGTCAAAACAAAGCAAGACTGGCTGTTCTGGGGGGTGATAGTAAATACAGTGCTGCTGTGAGTCATTTTCTCCAGAAGTGATATGTGAAACTCAACAAAGTTCTTTCTCTGTCATTATTCTGGTGAAGAGGCACACAGCACTGACTTGTGAATGCAGAAAAAGGGCAGTAAGCAGAGAAACACTATCCACAGAATCTTTTATTATCATGAGAAACTAGGGAATACATTCAAATTGAGTTTCCATGGCTGTCAGTTAAAAATATCAGCATTTTCCCTGTAACATGACAATATTTGATCTGAGATCACTGACATAAAAACACAAATTTGGAGCCTCATTATGACATCCTTATCGTCTCTTTCCCTTGCAAAAGTTAAAAAAAATGTGATCATGCAGCAGACAGGAACCAGGACTGCACATACTGGGAGAGAAAAACCACAGTGGTATTAAGAACAGCAAGGAAAAGTGTAATTCTTCGTGGCTTAACAAAATTCACAGCACTAGCTTTCTTGGACCACATCAATAAAGGAAGTACACATGCAGCTCAGCGGGTAAGACTTAACTCAAAGAAAAACAATTAAGATTGATACCCTGAGAACACCAAGAACGTGTTTGTTAGTCAAGAAACACTATAACAACATCTTCTCTATGAAGGGTCTTCCACCACCAGAGGACCAGCTATGCACCCCAAAGCCCAGTTTGAGAGCTGACACAGAACACAGTTAAAATACCCAAACTTTTCTTTTCCAGAAGGAGACTTTTCAACCTTTTTTTTCAAACTGTGGAATGGCTCAGCTATTTCTAAATGCCACTGAATCAAATCCAGTGAAACTTCTGGAGAGACAGTGTGACAGTAACCTTCACCATCACTTCCTGAGTGTGTTTGGCTTTTCTTTTTTCCCCTTAACAAGGCTTAATCTCACTGTCTGGCTGAACACTAATCCGCTTTCACCAGGTCCCAAACTAATGCCTGCTGCATTAATACACTGCAAATCCTCAAGGTATAAATTACACACAATTCAGTATAAAAGGGAAGCATAGGGCTTTCTTCTCACCACAGGTATTGCTACCAGGAAGGCAAGTAGAGTACAGGTAAGTTTTCATCAGACCCTGATTTAGAAATCTTTTTTCTAATTACAAACACTTTATGTAATTAATTGCTACTGAGAAATACAGTATCCTTTTCGCTTTCTCTCCCTTGCTTCTTTTTCTTTCTGCTAAAGACAGGACACATTCTCTGTAGAGAAACTTAGACAAAAAATATTTCATTGAAACTGGTATGGTATTCTGCTATTATTAATCTGCAAAGATTGCTGACATTCCATTTCAGCTCTTAGGAAAATCAAACTCTTTTAACAATAAAAATAGGGATAGAGCTATTCAATGTCTCTGTTTTCACTGATGTTTTCAAAAGCTTGCTATTATAAGAGGATAACGCCAAGACTCAATTTCTCCCTGTTTCTGCAACCATTTCCTGTTGAAAAAACTGTATGTTTCTCTGATATACATTTATTTTTTGCTTTATACACAGGATGAAGACAGTGAGTTGTTACGTGCTGTTATTTTGCTGGAAAGCAATTTGTTGCAACAGCTGCCAGCTCACCAATATTACCATAGCAGTGGAAAGAGAAGAATGTGAATTCTGCATTACAGTGAATGCCACGTGGTGCTCAGGGTACTGCTTCACAAGGGTGAGACTCCTAATTTTAATTCCAGGCACCAGAATTAAATATTCCAAGTGATGTGTGAATAACCCATTTCTCCAGTCCGTAGCGAACACACCGGCAGGATGAACCTTATGAAAGAACGGGTTGAGTAACAGTAAATAGATACACAGCCAACCTGAAGAAGGGGGAGGGTGAAAAGACATTAGTAAAACTCAGTTATTTACCTGGCTGCTCACATTATGTTTATGTTGCACAATTAGAGTTAAAAGCATTACAGTGTGGATCTCTGCCTTGTGTTTGATTTGTGGTCGCAAGCAGACACGATAAAGTAGCCATTACTCTGTAGACTCCTACTTTTTTCAAATAATTTGAAGAATCAAGCAATTGACCTGAAAGATTGTCTGGAGGTGGTATGACACAGATTTGCTGTAACACTCCTGAAAGGCAAAATGTAAGGATCTAAGTGAAATTAGAAGAGTCAGCTCCAAATGCTTTTGATCTCAGCGGGATTTTCTTATTTTATAAAAATTTGGAATTCTACCCCATAGCAAATTTCAAAATGCTTATTTCCTTCTTGTAATTTCAGGATCCAGTATACAAATACCCACCAGTGTCATCCGTTCAGCAAACATGTACCTTCAAGGAGGTTGTGTACGAAACAGTGAAGATCCCTGGCTGTGGTGACCACCCTGAATCTTTCTATTCATACCCAGTAGCTACAGAATGTCACTGTGAGACCTGTGACACTGACACCACTGACTGCACCGTGAGGGGACTGGGGCCATCCTACTGCTCCTTCAGTCAGAATGGAAGTAACCAGTGAAAGGGTGCTTGAGACGGCACTTTGGCTTTAAATGTTCCCTTCTAAATTAAGGTACTGATCAGGCTTAAGTGGAAGACAGAAAGCAAGGCTATTTAGAATGCCAAGATTTAAACAAAAATTTTTAAGGCCAAAATGGAGAGCTGCTAACTAAACTCTTCCTCAGGCCTTCCCTACTTATCCCATCAGTTGCCTTAAAATCATTTTCATACGCCTATAGAATGCTGCTTCTGATTTCTTCTGCCCTTGCCTCCTCTTCATCACATCTTCTTTATTTATATTCCTGTATTATCACTGCCTGGTTCACTTAGATTATTCTGTGCTATTCTATGCTTTCAAAAAGTTCCCAAATTTCAAGTCTTTATTACCCCCAGCTTTCCATCTTTCCTCAGAATTCACTTACTTCAAAAAGCTTTGCTGCTCTGGTTTTACTACAACCAACGTTTGTGCCTTAACTTTCTATTAGTTGGATTGTAAATCTCTCTCAGCTGAGATCCTGACTAGGTTGGTTTTTTTTCAAAATACTTCATACAGTTATTACTCTCTGTAAATAATAGCAGCATGTTTATTTAAGAGCCAAAATCTGTGTGCAAAGGTTGAATATCACTTGAATTCTTGTACTTTCTCAGTAAGGTTTGTTAGCTCAGCTCAGTGCCACAATAGCACAAGTAACAGGCACTGTAGTTCACACCTGGCTAACTTGAAAAAATAATCATCAGCTCTCTATTTTCACCTGAGTACAGAGTATAATAATGAGAATTCTTTAACATTAACAGCAGTCTCACAAAATATTTAGTGGTGAATCTAGAGGCACCTGACCCCAGTAGTGCAAACACTGTGTAATAACGTGCCTTGAAAGCAGTTTGCAGCAGTCCCTTCAGAGAACAGAAGTTCATAGAGCTCTGCAGTGATTTTGCCAAGGCCAATAGGAAGCTGGAGTGGTCTGGAAGCAAGCTGGAAGACTGACTGAATCAGAGTGGAAAATTACCTCACAGTATTGAGAAAATTACCTGAAACCTACAGAATGAAATTCTATCAGGAAAATTAAAATACACTCTCCTTCATCAGAAAGAATCACCTACACAGGCACAGAATGGAAAGCAACTGATTCAGCAGCATTTGGCACCGAAGACTTGGAGGTTATCCAGGAGAAGGAAGAGTCAACAGAACCACAGTGCTGCAGAAAAGTGGGAATGTAAGGAGCAGAGCCTTCAGGACACAACCTACCTCCACCACTCAGGTCAGTGTAACACAGGCCTCGGCTGAGTGGTTATTTCCAGCTTTGAACAGAGAACTTCAGTGCATTGCAAGACTGGAGAAAATCCACAGAAGACTAATAAGAAGGAAGAGGAGCCTAAAAACCACCTTAGGAGAAAAAAGATTTAAATAAATGTGGTTGTTTTGGTTATGGGAGGTAACACTTGGGGGGGGTGGAATATTAGTGGAATTTTTACATGCTTGAAGACTGTTATACAGAACAGGAACAGTCAGTTCTCCATGTTCAAAGTGAACAGAACAACCAAAGAAAGATTCAGAGTGATCACTAGCAAATCTTCTGAAAGGTACAGACAACTAGACATTGAAATAAAATGTCAGGGGGTTGGAGAAAGAGGGAGGGAAGGAAGGAAGAGTGTGGGGTCTGTGGAGTAGTGATCACTACAGGCCATCAAGAACACATTGAACTTGTTAGGAAGGTCTCTGTTAGAGACAGAGACAAAGCTAATTCACCATGAGGCAAGGGAATGAGGCAGGAATCTGGCATGTCTGCTTTGAAGACCCTTACAGACATGCCTATTTAAAGGGAATCTGGGCATTACTCTGAATCTCTCTTATAATAGATATTTTAAATTATTTCATTTTTAGCTTTTTTACTAAAAGATATTAATTCTTTTGATTGTATTTATAAGATTTATACGCATGGACATTTTCTTTGGTCTAGTGAAGCTTTAAAAGTGGTAAAGTAATAGGTAAATCAAATTGGGTCTCACTCATTTCAGTTTAAACATGAGTTGACTTCGGTTAAAACTAAACATATTATTTATATCAGCAATTACTCCACTCTAAATGAGAGGATTTTGAATTAAAATCACAAAACAGAATAGCTTGTAGTAAAAAAGTATGGACAAATGTTTTCAACATAGATCTGTATTGTCTGTTGTGTATTTTGGAATAATAAAAATTATTTTATTGCACTTTCGTTATGTGTCTTAATAAACCAATTAAAAAACTCAAGAATCCACCCGCTGACTTCACTATGCTTTCAATCACAGCTTTTCTTCCCCTCCTCTTACTTCTTTTCATGCAACTAATACACCCACCTAAACCATAGTTACATTATATGGCCAAATCAAAACAAATAAGACCAATATATTTTAGCCTGATCCAATAACGTGATGATGAAATATTACAGCTGTAACACAACAGAACTGTGGATAAGAATAAAGATTATCATTAATATTTTATTTAAACTATAGGGATTAGAACCTGACCAGAGCTGTGTTGACGTGTCACAAATTAGCTTGCATGTGAAAACAAAAATCATACAGTTCTCATTTTATCCATCAGAGAAATGCAGCACTCATTTTCATATTGCAAACAAATCGATTCAGAACCTTGAGTCTAAAACTGTAACTAATGCAGTCAAAAGACTATTGAGGTTAAAATCAGAATGCTGGCCAAAAAAATCCTAATCATGCATCACTACAAGCTTCTGGAATCTCACTTTATATTTCTCACACATCTTAGGTACCGATCCTCAGGTAAATACCAAATCCTAGAGACTCCAAGATGGAAAGAAAAGGATGCCCTCCATTTAAGTACACACCCTTGCCAAGACAATTGCAGCCTTTGGGAATAGCTCTCAACCTCTGTCCACTACCTAAAAATCAGCTTACTTGAATCACTTTCATGAAACTGGGCTTCGAAAAAAAGTGGGTATATCATGCATCAGAAGCTTTCTGTTGTTCAAAAGTCCAATAGGGAGCAGCAAGCAAATTATTGAATTCAGCTTCTCTTTCTAATCATAAGTGATCCCACATGAAGCTCAGGAAACATCTAAGTCCCCCGTGAAGCCTTGCTGTTAACATCAGCTTTGAATACATGGCTCTCTTTATATAAAGTTAGCCTTGGTATTCTACTCTGAAGTAAAGACCATTCCAAATCATGTCAACAATTACTTGTTGTTCTACAGACTGATGGCAAATATTTCACTCTTGGTACTTTCAGTGACAGAAATTCAGAAATTCTTAGAGGAGGCTGCCCTGACTTGAAGGTATCACAGTCTATGTTTGATAGGTTGTAAGAAAGACTTCATCTTTTTAGAGTTCAATTTCCATTCAATGCCCAATAATTTAATTAAACTTACTTTTACATCATCATTTTTGCAAAGTTCTAATGAAGGTACATGCAAGTCACGAATATCAGTGCGGACTGAGTTCCTAATCTGCTTATTATTTAAGAAAAATATTAAAGAAGTAATTTGTATGCTCTTTGTCTGGGTCTGTTATGATGAGAAAATGGGAACTCTGTCAAAAGGTGAAAGTCTCAGTATGACGTGCTATTCTAAATACTAAATTGGTGGATAAGCTTTTAGAAACATACCTAATAAATGTCAGAAATAGATTTTCAAGAATACCTATCATGGGCCTAACACTTTCCATGGAAATCAATAGATAAAATGTTTTTCAATTTTAACAGAACTATCTGCCAACAGTGAATTTTCAATAAACTGCTTATTAATTCTATTTTTATGTCAAGATCTGCACAAAGACCTTACAATATGTCAGACTTCAGCCACCAGCCTACAGAAACTAACTTCAGAGGTAGTAAAAACTAAACTGAACTGAACTATTTATTTACTCCCATTTAAGTAAAACTCTCTTTTTTCTTGCACCAGTCTGAAAGCAGCAAACCTGGAAAACTATGATTTATAACCCCCTGGTGAAGGCATACAGCACAGGGGCAATATGTAGTGCTGAACTGTCCCTTACAGACCTCTGAGAGGGACACTGGATGCAGGATTCACTTTGTTGTAATTAATTAAGTCTTTCAAATCCCAGATGTATAGATAAACTGCACAGAGATTATTCTTCTTTGCTGCCACATCTGTGGGCAAATTAATACTCTCTATCATTTGTTATGCAGACAGTTTGACCTTGATCTTCTGAGTGTCTGTGCCCGTGGTACTTGAAGCTCTCCAGACATCAAGGCGGGAACACGACGTGCAGCAGCAGTGTTCATAGCCCTACTAATTGAAATGACCATTTAATCCCACTGCATTTTCAGGTGGAAACACACCCTGATTTTAGACATTCCTCACCTTGAAGCCATTAAAAAAGAGGCATCAACATACTAGTGTCACCCCACTGTTGTCAAAGCTCAGCTGTTATTCCCAGCCCAAGTAAATCATTCCTCTTAGCTAAAAACAGGTTCACACTTGCCTTTTTAATTTTGCAACATAAGTGGGTTCACGGTATTTTTTACCACAAACAAGAAATATAAATGTCCTCTCCCCATATTAACCCAACTAGTGATTAGGAACTCATTAGTCATTCACAAATCCTCAGACAAATCTAGCCTGAAATGGAGGTAATTACAAATAGTGGAAAATAGGAATGTCATCAGTCTGGCTTGCACGTGTCAATTTGAGATTGCCCTTAATTTGGGCCTTTTGAATGGGAAGGAGAAAGGCAGTTGAGTGTGGTGTTAACATGCCACGCTCCTCTTTCACCCTCCCAACTCAGCAAGAGCATTTTGCTTTGTCACTATGCAATATTTAGCCACGTGCTTTATTTTCATTTTTAAAAAATACATTTATCACCTTAGTTGAAACTACCAAAGAAAATCACAAAAAAAGAGGTAAGCAGCTAATCCAAAAAATTCATTTGCAGATGGCAGCCTTGAGATTAGTGGCTCCCCTCTGCACAGGCCATGGGATCTATAAAATTTTTCTGTGTCTCTCATGTTTCTCTTCAATTTATGTTATTAACATTAGCTATGAGAGCCTTGGTCTTTCAGCGTGACTTATACTGATAGACACTACAGCAGCTCACAAGGCTGTAGTCTCTGGGAAATAGAGAAAACGAGACAGGAGAAGGGTTAGAGAAAGGACATACTTTGAAGAAATCAAATGTCACTGTTTCATTATGTGTAGGCGGGGAAGAGAAAGAATTAGCTAGCTGTGCTTCACAGTAATTAACCATTAGACCTCTTAATTCACTGAAAAAAAGATGAGAAATGGTTCGGATACATTTCTTGTGTTGTATTATTCTGGGTGAAACAGATTATATATAGATAATATGTAGACATTATTCTGCGTGAAAAAGTAAGATAAATTATGAATCTAATATGTTTGGATTACATTCAGCTATAGTTACATATGTTAAATAATATTTGTCATTATTTTCAATATTTTACATTAAAAATATCTTTCAATCAGGATATGAGTCTACCCCCTAAAATACATCCTTCTTAAAATGACAACATTCAAGACATAAAAGGTAATCTAGCATTATCCAGTGGCTTATAGATGAATCTTTGAACAACTAAAGGAACCCAATTTTCCTCTTCTGTCATGTGTTTACATTTAAAGTTTCATTCAAAAACGGTGATCTCCTTTTCCTATTATACAGTATTTGCAAGTATCTTGATGTTTTTGTGAATGCTGTGGAAATTCCCAGGCAAAATAAAGTGATAATGAAGAAAAAATCTTCATTAGAAGTTAGAAATTTAGAAAGAAAACTTTTAGTTCAGACACTAACGAAATTTATGTCACTGTGAGGCAAAGGGTTATGAGTCAGGCCTATGCCATGGTAATACTTGCCTTTTCAAACAGGTATTTAGAATCATTAACAGCTAGGTAACACAAAATTAGGGTGTGCACTTCAGTGAGCCCAGTGACTGAGAAATAATACAGACAGCTGGAAATTAGTTCTGCTCCCACTTTCAAAGTGCACCAAAACCAGCTCTGCCAAGCAGTGTATCATTTCTTTCCTATATGATTTCTCCTTTTGGAGAAATACCTTAATCTTCATGATAATTCTAAAAAAGAGCTAATGCTTCAGATGTGAGACTGATTTACAGCATCGATGTAAACAGATGCAAACTTCACCACACTGGCTTTGTTTACACAATCAAGCCTTAAGACAAGTAGATCCTGATCCACAAGTGTCTAGATGTGTTCATGGATTATTATGTCTGGAACTCAAAACCACTATGAGCTGTGATGCTTAGTTCAGGGACAACATAAAACCAAATCAGTTACTGTCTATGCACAACCTGGTTATTCAATATTTGTTATTCAACATGTACAACACATGGAAGACTGTCATTTTACTCAACATTTCTCTAAGCAGAGTGCAGAAACTACCCTGTCAAATTCCAATATCCAGCTAATAAATTCATTACAGATACTGAAGCTGTAGCAGTCACCCCAATACAAGCCCCAAACATCACCTCTAAGAACAAGCACTGTAATTAATGGAAAGTACATTGTCTCAAATGGTCTTATAGACTCATGAGGACCAGTCGAAGAATATTTATTTTCACCTATTTAACACTATAATATTTTAGAATATTTATTTTAAGATTAGGATAGCTAGTGGTATTAGAGTATTCTGAGACAGCATCTGAAGAATATGCATTTAATTTTGCTTGTGCTGCAACCAATGCTGCTTTAATAATAAAATAAATTTTAAAAAATAGCATGAGAGCAAGTCTGGGAATGAACAACATTACATCAGGATAACTAACTCCAAAATGTGAATTTCAGTGCTTCAGGGGTTAAATATTCAAGGGCTTGTAATGCCCTTAAATAATCCAGTCTACGTCCTTTCAGTAGATGTCTGATCCATTAAATATTCACAAACACTTTGAAGACTGGAATAGTGTCAGCTCCCAAATTAGAAAATCTCCCTTTAATGTCACTCTTATGTTAATTTCTGCTACCTTATTTCAGGTTATTTGCCACATCTCAAGATAGGTAATATTGACAGCACAGAAAAAGCATCTTCTCGTTCTTGATAACTCAGAATGTCTCACGAGAGTAATAAGCAACTCTGCTTTTGACATACACAGCCCCATGGACTCCAAAATGGGAAAAGTGACCTGCCCAAGAGTATGACAGCAGAGAGACTTCAGGGCCTCCCAACTTCTCACTCAAGCCAATCAACTTGAAAACAAAATTTGAAGCATTGTGAAATTGGTAAGATTACTATACTACACAAGTTTATTAAAAATGTACCTTTGTACTTGATCTGAAAAAAAAATAAAAGCTTGTTGCCCATGACAGAAGGAAGAACAAGGGATGAGTGTCAAATAGTAACCCTAATAGATGGAAAAGAGCCTAATATAGACCTGCCAGGGCTTGAAAACAGGGAACTGAACTGGGAAATCCCTTCAATTTCAGTAGGACATTGCTACATACCCTTATTACATGATATGGTTCCAAAACCATGATGCAAACAGCTGTGCAAAAAGCACTGAAATGAGATCTTTCACACATCAGAAACTCTGTGTCGTAATGAGATTCTCCTGCTTGAAATACATTACACATTTTCAGTGAATATGTCTGTGCAACACAAAGTGTTTCCTGCTTACCTCTGCTGAATCCTTGTGTGAAATTCATGTAATTTGGTTCTTCTTCAACCTGTGAATTATTTACAAGTAGATGTTGACAACTTGTGCTGGCAACGGTTAACACAACCCAGCAACACTAAAAAGTGAGACTCCATAGTCACATTTCTCCCTCATATCAGTGAGAGGACACAGTAAGGGACCTGTTTTCTCAATACATTCCAGCTGTTCTGTGAGTAGGGACAAGGCAATAAACATTATTGGTCTGCCTGTGACTAGGACTTGTTACCATGAATATGAAAGTGCTGCTGAACCTTTGACAGTCTAAATTTATGTCAGTGAAAAAAACCTAAAAGCACTGGAGACTGGAGATCTCTGGAGATCTCTTTAACTGGAGTTGAAACAAGTCAAGTAGCATCACTGTAGCATAGAGCAAAAGACCCTCAACCATAGGAAAAGAATGTAGCAAGAAACCAATCACAAAATCACAAATGTTACTGGCGGGAATTACTCCCATAATACTCTCTAGTCAAGCATTCCCTCCATTGCATCCTGGTTTGCCATGTTTCCTTCTACAGGGAAAGCCTCAGATGTCTGAAAGGGCATTATTCCAGGGACAGATATTTCAAATTGGTCTTAAATTTCACATCTTATAGATATGGAGAGCGATGTACAGTACAAGCTTCTTCCCAAAAGAAAACCACAGATAAAGGAAACTATAAACTTGCTGAATTAAACAAAAATGGACCATGTTCCCACACAGACTTTTCATTACTTATCAACTGTTATGCAGTTGAATGACTGTTTCTGATGACAATTACTGCATCTCTGACTCAGCAGGTATGGACATTGTTAAAGGAGAAATATAAAGTTCTGGATCCAACAGCCCAAGAGAGACAAGGGCATTAAACACAGAGATTTGTACAGCCCCTCTCATGAAGTCAACTGGAATCCCACCTAGGTCTCAGTAGGCTTGAGCACTGTATAAATTTCTCCTATTGTTTAGCAAACTCCAAGAAAAGAACAGTCTTTTTTTGGCATCCATTTAATGTATCAAGGTTTGTCAGCCAGACAAATCTCACTGCTCTTTCACTTCCTTAACTGATGCTCAGGTTGTGTTACTCTTTTTAAGAGGTTTAATTAAAAAAAAAAAAAAGAAAAAAGAAAAAATCAACGACAACAACCAAACAAAAAAACAAACCAAACCAACAAACAAAAAGAAAACAAAACAAAATTCAACCAACCAACAAACAAAAAACCCAACCCTGCTTATTTGTATGTTTTACATGTCTATTCAGTTTTAATAAAACAGTTGCTTTCCTCTTCCTTTCCATATTACATTTCCTGGTGACTGCCCAGTGGAAAGAGGCATTCTCACACACTTTTGATCATGCCATTGCTAACAATTCCCATCACTTCACATGAAGTCCTTTGAAGAGCAATTCTAGTCAGTTTGTCACGTCAGTAACTCTGTT
This sequence comes from Pachyramphus minor, assembly GCA_013397135.1. NCBI lineage: Eukaryota > Metazoa > Chordata > Aves > Passeriformes > Tyrannidae > Pachyramphus > Pachyramphus minor. The sequence continues at coordinate 559,270 of VYXB01005634.1, forward strand.
CTCATTCTTTTCACATGGTAGGCACCCAAAATCATGCCTGTTTTTCCAAAATCTGTGCACAGTGTTACACCCACCTTATTCAAGCTTGCAGATTAAATGTCTCAGTATTTATATATCCATTCATTCAGGAGTCTTGCTCTCATGCTAACTGGCCACATGCTCATTTTTAAGAACACATAAGCTTGAAAGTCAAGTTTTCAGTAATTGATAAATGGCAGTGACTTCAGGTACCAAGAAGAATCATCAGTCCTCTTCTGCTTAGAATGCTAAGTGAATGTTTTCAATTCTGCCTTTGAATTAGCTGCACAACATCATGTGTCCTTTTTAAAACCCTTAGCTGAAGGAAATGTGGAAAAAGTACACCATAAAGCTATGAAATGGTCATATTCCACAGCAAAGAAATATCTTCTGAACAACTTATATCTCTGGTTCTCTTTGGAAAAACCTGTGTTATATGAGGAAGTTCTGTCAGCTAACAAAAAAGTGCAATAAAGTCCATAAAGACGTTACCATTGGTATTTTTAAATGTTTCTTTAGCTGGCTTTCCACCTGTGCTTAGCACAACACTGAGTCTATTTCACTATTGTTTGATGAAAAATCAAAAAAAAAAAAAAAAGATATTGTGACAGGAAAAAAAATGAACATACAAATAATGAAACTCCCAAGGTTTGATTTGAATGTAGAAGAAAAGATAATTTCCCCTTCACCACTTCACCTTGGCCACCTTTTGGATTTTATTGAGCTTAATGTTTTGATTTCCAGTAATGTTTTCCTTTGCCTGGATGAGAATGACCTTTATGTGGCACCTGCACTAAAGCAAAATTCATTGGGAAACCGAGGCCAGACAGATTTTCCTGGTGAACACTTGAGTTTCCAAAACAAATCACATCATAATTCATTGTGAACGACACTTTCAGGAACCCAGCCCTAGTTATCTAAATTAAAATCTCCACAAGTCAGGTTTCCTAAATCTAATTTACTCTGTATTACACTAATGTGTCTTCAGGTAGCTCACCAGAATAAACTATGAGTCTGTGTAACAGTTGCTTGAAGTTCAGCTCTGAAATTCCACCTAACTTGTAAAATTTCATTTGAACAGTCCTTCCTAAATGCACCATTTTTTTATAAGACAAACTCTAAATCACAAACCAGCCTTTCAGCATAAGAACACATTCTCACTAGCATTAAGAGTCTCAATGAATTCATACAAACCAAAGATCTTATACCTAGGTTTATGGTGGTGTATCCCTCCACTCTCCCCTTCCTTCAGGCTGCTCAACAATCTTAGGAATTCTTTCTAAGGCCTTAGCCTTGATTAATGGCTCCTGGGCAATTAAGATCCCCTTGAGCTTATCAGAAACACTGTCTGTTCTTAGGAGTTTCTGTTGTCTAAGGAACATCTGTTGTCTAACAGAACAAGGCTTTGAAGCCTTGAACATTATTTGCCTGAATCATAGCCAGAGTGAAACAATATTGTTGTAACTGGACTTCTGAAGAAAATTCCAGTAATTACCACCTTGGATTATGGCCAGGATGGGGATTGACAGATGACTAAAGCCAAACATTTTGCAACTCATAAGCAGTGGTCCTAAGGGAGGCCCTTAGAGCTCTCCCAGACCGCAGCAGGCTGTGCCAGCATCTCCCTCTGAATGGGACACCTCTTGGAGTTCACCAGCCCTCAAGTCTGGGATACTCAGAGAACCATCAACAAAAGCTGACAACAGGGCCTTTGCTGACACCCCAAAACCTTGAGGCTGAACCCTTTGGCCAGTGAGAACTGCAAAGGCAATCAACTGAACTCCAGGCAATTTAACAGGTACACCTTTGTACATAGCTCTTTGTGTCTGCGTGTGTGCAGAGCAAGTGCAGAATGATTATTGCCTTCTCAGATCTCCAGTTAAGTTACTGCTGTGTTTATATAAATCCTGCTGAATCATTTTGTAAATGTTAAATTAGTCAATGACTAAGTGCTGTTAAATCTTTTAGACATAAACTGTCGACCAAGTCTGGAGCTAAGTTTGGATTCAACTTCATCAGATTAGAAAGCAACAGGTCCACTGTGACCCCGTAGGTCAATGGGTGGGTCTCCCTTACCCTCTTGCATCTTTACCCCTTTTGTGCCCCCAGTCTGTGTGTAAATCATCCTAAACTGATTCCAAGCTGATTTCCCTTCATGTGCCTCATCTAGGTAGTAAGTAATGAAGCGAGTCTTGCACCAGATTTTAAGTCTCACTTTTGCAAACTTATATTAAATCTGCTTTTGCTAATAGCTTTGAGAGTGATTCTTTAAGTGACCAAAACTACTCATTTGCACCAAGATTCAAAACTTACAAAACATTATCTTTTTAAGTATCCTAAANGTTCAAAACTTACTTATGGGTGGCTTCCCATTATCTTTTTAAGTATCCTAAAATCTATCCAACTCCAGTGTAATTTAAGGACACCTCTGGGCTATGTCCCTTCCAGAAAGTTGAGAAGAGGTGAAACAGAGCCAGCTACTCCCTAGCAAGGGATGGCAAGAATCTCTTTTAACATGATAATACAGAAGTACTCTTTGACTTTAAAATGTATCCCAGAAGTTAGGACTTATTTTCCTTTTATTTCAGTGGGTAGAGATCTTACCATACCATCTTCCACTGATCTTTTTTACCCCATCAAAGACATGGAAAGACTGAAAGTTCATGTGATTCTGGAGTGGAGGGAGTTTTCCTTTTAATTCCCATAGAACTTTTCTAGGGGTATTATTACTTTCTGAGTCAGATACAGCATTCAGAAAATAATCTTATAGAAGTGCCTGGAATATTGCAAAAAACAAAGATAATAATAAAGTGATATAACCACTTGCTCAGCTCAGAGAAGTTTGCTAGCAAGCAGGCTAGACTGATTTATCTGGTGATTTTACACCCCAGGTTGTTCCAATAAATTTCCAAAGACAGTGGCAAAGACTCAATATTTGAAATCCTATCAGTCTTAGCAGTTGTGATGGGTCACATAAATCAAGTAGCATCACTTTTTTTCAGCTGAAGAATGTCAGCTCTTACAAAGAATCTCTGGTGTCCCACCAAGCACAGGTATAAATATGAAGTTTCTTAAGCATGATAATTCCCATAAATATAAACCAGAAATTCAGCCTCCTTGAACTGCCAGATGTAATATTGAATTACTTAAATGCATTTTAAAAGATGCTAAAACTAGCTGAGCATAGCTAAAGCACATACAGATTGGGGAAAAACAAAACCGAACAAAACCAAACCCCAAATTAAACAAACACAGAGAACTTGATTCCCCTCTTTTCTAATTAGTGGCAGGGTAGAATACACTGAACAATAGAGATACCAGGCACATCATACCACCTCTGCTAAGAGGGCATTTCATACTCATAGAAACAATATTTATCTGTTTACCTACTTTCACTCAAGTGAGGGATACAGCTGTGGTTTGCTAAGAAAACAACAGAACTCCAACGAAGAATTAAGCATTACTGTTTCAGCCATACTACAGTATAGTAAAACACATGGAAATGTAAAATTTTTTTGCACTTTCCATAGATAATAGATTTATGAAGAATTCTGCACGAATCATCAGCCTTGCTTGCCAATCCAACTATATCATTGCTCTTTGCAACCCTCAGCTGACCATCCCTTCTCTGTGGCAATAACCGTAAGGTATTGCCAGCACTTTGAAGGCTCATTATGACAGATCTTTCCTATCCATCGTCTCTCATCAAGTATTTAGAGGCCTCCAACCAAGTTATGGTGACAGATCCCATCATCTTCTTGTTAATTTTTTAGAAAAGCATCTCTATACTTTCTGTCAAGTTAAGAGCTGACACATCCAGAAAGGCACTTTCTGGCTCTCCTTTGTATCTTCCCTTAAAATTTTCCTTTGCTATAATACCAATAAGAAGAATATTGTGTTGTATGAAAAGAGATACTTAACATGTTGGTCAAGAATATTAAACTGTCTCCCTCACAACCTGCCTGTTAACCTTTGTATTATTCTGAACCCATGAATTATTTACACCTCTCGATAAAGCTCTAGAGCTCTGGGGTTTATTCTGTCTGTTATGACAGGATAAATGTGCAGGTCTGCCTCTGAGGAAAAGGGAAAGCACCCACCAAACCCACAGAATATGTTCCTCATTTTAACCTAGATTAATATAACACAGCTCCACCAGATGGCAATACACTACACCGAGGTGAGGAATAGCACTGGCACACACTCTCTCTCTTGCCTGCTTATATCTGGGAGGATTCAGTGCTCACCAAATCATCCCTAAAAAACCAGCATGCAGAAAACTGGTATTCCTGTCTGTGTTCTTGAAAGTCACATGAGAAAACACACACAGGTAATGAAAATGCAGAGCATTAAAAACTGTACCTTTTTCTTTTAGAAAACATGGATTACTCACTTCATAAATGATATTTCATAAAGAAACTAACTACATGTGAGCAATCTCCAGGCTCACTGTCAGTGCAGAACCAATTCAATTACATCCTGACCACTGCTGCTCATTCAGTTCCCACCAAATACAACTCCCCAGCTGAAGCAATGTTTTTCATGCAAGTTCACTGGTGTGGGGTGTCATTTAAATACAGTGAAAATTAGCACAGCACCAAAATGGGGACCCAACCTCTCTGTGCAATCAACAAATGACTGTGGTTAGCTAAAGAAAAAACTGCAGGGTAGTTTGGTGTGCTCCTGATAGTCACATAAATATCTCATTGATTTATTGCCAGTGCAGCTCTGCAGTAAAACCATAGCATTATAAAATTTCAGGGCCTATTGCAGATAAGCCAGGATCACACCAAGATTAAGACAGTATCTTCTCAGGAGCTTTGGCAGGAAAGCACTCTTGAAGGATTCATGCAGAAGCTGAGACAGAATTCTATGACAGGAGGAAGATCAATGAACTGTAACATCTCAGGGACTGAGAAAGATAATCTAGGCAGCCAGAACTATTCCAGGTCTCCAAGTCCACATGCACTATTTCCAGACAAAATAGATTTGTATCAAAGCTGTCACTTGTTTAGTCATTGTCCTCTTCAATGGTACATAGAGCCATGGAATCAGCAGTAAACTCCCAGTGCCAGGAAGTCTCTTATCTCCCAATTTAAAAAAGCACTAAAAAAACCCCTAACTAATGTATTCTACCTCTTTCCTGGAGATTAAGTGATGGGAGATCCTGTTAAAACAAATACCCATGGCATTTTCTGCTTTATTGTCTCACTGAAACACTGCAGGCCAGACCTAACTCAAAGCCACCTGCTGATTTCAACGGGCTCTGGAATAACACTTAGCCAAGGAAGACTTTTCAATTATCTCTTTAACAAGGCACTCAGTTGATTAACAGCCCTCCACCTGCTACCCTAATGGGAATGGTTTATTTTTATGCTTCTCAGGGCAGTAGACATGCTTATACAATCATCAGCAAGCAAAATTTAAGGAAAATGTGCTCCTCGGTGCATTTACAATGTTTACCTGTGACAGGAGATCCCAGCAACTTCACTGCAGGCAGATCCTCATGTCAGGATCAAGCTATCATTGAAGCAATTGAAATGCTGATTCTAATATAAAAGCTGGTCATTTAGAGTATGACTCTTTCTGAGCATCAAAAAATTACTGATGGTAAAAAAAGAGAGAAAATAGTGTGAGAAAACAGTATCTCTGAAGACTTTCTGAACTGAACAGAGGTGAGGAAATCTTAATAAAGAGATCACAGGATTTCCATAAACTGCAAGATACAATATGAGCCCACTGTTCAGAAGGTATTTGCTGGATTATAAAACACTGACAAGGATATTAAGGGGCAATTGGTTAGGAATTGTGAAAAGGACAAACTAAGGCTACATAAAACAACACTATAATCCCTACCAGAGAGAGCAGAATTTTAATCTGATCCTTTTTTTATGCCCCTATTCAACTGTATGATTTCTGGTTTTATTTTTTCTTCTTTTTTCTTTACTACAAAAAGACTGTAGTAGTCCCTATTAATTTACTTCTATATCTAAAGTACAACGATAATCAGAACTGTCTGATGACACCAAATACTTTTTGTCAGATTTTAAACATGTTCACTTTAAAATCTATCATCAGCTCACAAAAAATTAAACATTCAGCTGCAAACCAGAAAGCTGCTACGTAACTGCTCATCCTTTGGTTTTGCAGTGTGACACCACATGGAATTTTAGAGTGTCACTGAGGAGAATTCAGTGTAAGTGAATACAGCTTTACTCAAAGATTCCTACACATAGAAAAATTATTCTTCTATACTAACTGCTGTCAACAATTGCTTTTCACTGCAAGAAAGAGCCACTGCATTCTACTCGAGGGTAAACAGATCCTTGTAGGGACAGTTATCTAAAAGCATGATGTGCACATTTTGAAACCATTTGAGATGAAGGCTGTTAGTATAATCAGAAAAATATCTCTTGTGTTTGAATGACCATACTTTAGTAGAACATATCTTGCTCTTGAGTCCTCTCATCCTAATTTCTTCATAGCCAAAATGTTAACTTTTGGGTAAAAAGTGGATCCACACTCTAGAAATGCAATTTGTTAAGTTATGATTGTGGAATATTTCACTATGAATAAAGTATTGTATCATTTTATTTCCAAATTCCATGAACTATTGTGAAAATCTAACTAAAAGCCACAGCCTGAGCCTCTGTTTCCTCTAATACAATGACAGTGTGATTTATACCCAACCCCCTTCCCCCAGGTCTGGCCATGCATTACTATTACATGTCAATTTAAACAATTTAAACTTTTTTGCTTCAGAATGTGAGCCAAACTAAAGTTGGTAAGTGTATTCTTAAAATAGTCCCTCTAAGTGGGTTATCTCCAAACTGTTTTCCACTTGCTAGCTTGTGTTTTCCTGAGGCAGTTGTTTTAACAAAATAATAAGAGTATTGACAGAGTTTGATACAACCACTGGTCTTGTCTAGTGTTTAAAGTCATATATGTCCATATTCTGAGCTCTCAGCGTTCATAAAATTGAGCAGAAACACAGGGGGGGAAAAAACCACCACAGTTGGTGTCCAGGAGAGTATTTGGCACCACCACCTTGACAAATAACTTCTCCTTTGTAAACTGAAGGGAAAGCAGTCATTGTATTGGATTTTCTCAGACCTGGTTCCCTAAGTTAAAACACATTCCCTTCTTGCTGTTTTCCATATTTTGAGAAACAAGTGTACCTTGACTGCCAGAAGGATCAAAGCCAGATTTCTCATACGTGATAATTTTATCAAGTGAAATTAACTGGAGGGGAAAAAAAATTGCAGTAACTTTGGAGCTCTGGATACTTTTGCTACTGCCGTTTATTTTGCTTCTGCCTTTTTTGATGTTTACATATCTCTTTCAAACCTCTCTTTCCCAGTCCTTAAGTCTTACTAACTTGCCTTCTCAGTTCATCTCTAATTTAAGTTGTCAGTCCATGTTCCTTCATTTATTCTGACCTAGTCCAGCCTAGTCTCTCATTTTGTGTTTTCCTCCAGCACCTTTTCCCCTTCTGTTCATCTTACTAAGTTCTGGCATAAATTCTTTCTGCTTTAACATCTGCTTCAGCTTCTCAGAGCAAAATATTTTGCAAAGCTCAAAAGCTTTTCCCACAGGGGTGCACTGTACAGGCATCATCCTGCTTGTGCTTCTGCTTAAAAAAATTATAGTTCAGACATGACTTGGTGCTTGGGGAGACAAGAGTCTGAAAAGTACTGGATAGTTATACACTTTTTCCATGCAAATGGCTATAACATAGCACATTACCTCTTTCCTGTTAGTCATGGTGCTATCTGGAGAGTAAAGACAAGTAAAAACAAGTAACACCCACCCCACTTGGCAGCATAAATAATCCATTCCTAAACACAAAATCTCTCTTTTAATTTTTTATATGCTTGCCATTATTTTCTGATGCTTTCCACTCTCACAAAACAAACAAACAAACAAACAAACAAACAAAAAGCTACCAGTGCCAGGGCACAAAACCACACTGAGCAAAAACTGTTGAATACAAGTCTGACCTAACTCCAGAATACCCATCCTGATCCAAGCACCATACACAGTGACCATATTTCACTTCACAAAATTAGCTCCCCCCTCCTTCAGCAAAGAATGTGCCACTGTGTAGAGTACAAGTTACCTCATGGGAACAAACCCAGCACAAAGCAGATGCTTCTGTGCACTTTGCTGCATTAGACCACTCCAAAAAGAGTTCGTGGCTTCTAAAATAAAAGGCACTTACATTCAGAGGCATCTGATAAATATACAAAAACATTAATTTATGAGAAGATATTCTCCTGAGACAGAAAACTCTGGCTCTTTTTCATGCCCCTTACTTGGGAAGCCACTAATCTTAGGATAAGCCTGTACACTAAGTTCTTTCAATTGTCTGCATTTTGTAAAGATTGAGATTAAAATCCAGGTTTCAAACATCTCTCCAGTCAGACCAATACATAACAATATCGTAACATTTCCAGCTGAGGAATTCTAAGGGGCTATAAAATATTAACAATATGAAGAATCCCTTTCAGGGAGAAATTTTCTCAGCCTATGTCAGTCAGAATCTATTTGCTGAACTGTTTTCTGGACAGGTTTCCAAATACCTTGACACACAGAAGTTGCAGCCCATAATAATTGTACTTGTACACATGATGTGCACATTCACTTACAATTAGACACCTCTACAAAGTGAAGGAATTTTGATATGCAAAGGACTTCCTAATATTTAGAAATCCATTGAAAATTTGTTCATGTTTATCATTTAGAGTAAGAGTCATAGAGACTTCTAAAATTCTTCTAATGGTTATAGAGCAGTACCACAAAGAGGCTGGAGGAACATAATATGCATAAGCTTCAAAATAAAGGAAAAGATAACAATATAACCCACTGTAAATACTGAGATTACAGAAAAGAAAAGGAAATTACACAAAGGAAAAACAACATATTGGTCACAGTCCATTAAAGTGAATAATTAAGGAACTGTTCCAGTGGTGTGCTTACATACTTCAAATGAGATGAATTCAAGACAAAAAATGGTCCAAATGTTGTCTCCTGTAGCTGGAGTGTAATAAAAACAGGAAAACAAAGCAAAAAAAATATGCTCAGAAAAGAGAATATTCATTTCAAATATCTGAAATGCCAGTGTCACTACACAATTATGAATACTTTTTAACTAAAACTGATGTATGTAACTCTGCTCTTCAGAGGTGTCAGAGAAACAAACACCCTGGACTAACAGCCCGTGCCAAAAAATTCTGAAGTATAATTTGAGAGCAAACATTCACCAAAGATCTGATTCTATGGCGGCATTCTGACAGGGTGTCAGTTCTGCACAAACAGCAAAGTTGTGATAAAGTAACAAGTAAAACGTTAGCAAGAGATTTACCTCATTGGAACTAGTTAAAATGCCATAGTTGAGAAAGGAAAATAAGTCAGATTTCAACTGTGTAAGAGGAAATTGTCTTACAACTGGAAACCTGAAACTATGTGTAGATGATTAGACACCAGCTGGACAAGCATATAAAGGGAGTCTTTATTCCTGTTAAAGAGTAAGAATCTGGAGTCTTGATACAATGGCATCACTCCCAATATCAGAACTGTTCTTTGCACTTCAGAATTGCATGAAGAACATGTCAGAATCAGAATTAACCACATGACATCCTGAAACCATAATTTCTTTAGGATTTCAGTCACCACTGAGCACATTCTTAACGACTATGAAAAAACATGTGACACTTCCTAACATAACCAGATTCGGAGGGGGCTGGATGGCTGAGTAACTACAAAAACATCTCAGTGAATTGCAGAAAAAAAAAAAAGTCCCTATCATCAAAAAGAAGAGGTTAAATATCTTGCTGCTGACTACAAATAAGACTATAAATAAGAGCATATTCTATCCTTAGTCACACAGCAACATTGATGATCCTACATAAACAGAGCATCAATACAGTGCCCTGTAAAACTGGTACTAACAATCAAAGTACGAGTAAATAAGGAGGTACAAAGCAATTCAATTGTCTAAGAATGACACAGCACTGATCCAAAGTGAAAAGTAGAGGCAAAAAGTCCTAAATTATTTGTTAACTATCAAAGTTCAGGAAAACTGTGGACTTGCCAAACATAAATTGATTTAAATGGTGAATAATTTATTCTTCCATAATAAGTGTGGTTATAGATCACAGTAAATTCACATTATTGACAAAAGAAATAAAACCTTTGAACAACAAACATTTCTTAAAAATTAAAGAATGTTTGTATCCGAAAAAGTATTGGGGAAAAGCAGAACTTTGTCAGAACCAAACCAGCAGATTTATATGCTGCAACTGCCTCAGAGACAGATATGAGAAAACCATTACAGATGAAATGATAGCACACCATTGTTGTGAAGCTGGTATTCAACTTACCCAGGGAAAAACTTAAAAAGAGCATTAGAAGTTGGCAATGAAAAGAGAAGAATATTAAGACATGAATAACTAAACACAAAATATGGTATGAGCTGCCTTAACAAGCTATTTGAGGATATTCTAGAAGAAGGTCTTCAGATATAGCCAAAAAAAGATCCTGGAATCTCAAATCAACTCACTACTGAGCCTACACTCTGGGCCTAAAGCAGACTCCAAATGATCCTGGGAACCAGGAATTAGATACATACATGGAGCCTTCCCTCAGCACTTTGTGGGCAGTTGGTGACACACTTTGAGGCCCTAATGACCAGGACATTCCCCTTCTCCTCAGCTACAGTGTTGGCACTGGAATGACCCTAAAAAATCCCAGAGAAACAAGCAGTCTCAATGAAGTATACAATGCTACTCCCTTCACAAAGAAATTTTAACTGCAATGTTGTATAGTATCACCATCTTTCTTGTTCTTTAGCTTTCAATAAAGGTATAAGAGGAAAATTTCTAATTTGAAAAATCAAAGCTTATCATTACTGTCAAAACTAAGAAACCTTTTTTAGGTTTTCTTCAGAATAGTTACAATTTTCAGTTTGGTAACAGCTTTGTTTTGTCAGCTGCTGCTATTAACTCATATTCATGACCTCTGGAAGCTGAGGTGTCCTCTCCTGTTTCTTGGGTTCAATAAAAGCTATAAAGAAAACTGTAACTGTAAATTATAAACTACTGTACAGCTCTCTTGACAAAGTGCAGAGTGAGAGACTCATAAATTGGTTTGTTCCAGCATTGCATTGGCTTTGACACTGAAGTACATCAAGAAAGTGGTCTTGGGCTGAACGTGTTAAAACCTGCTATGTTTAGACCCTGACTATTTGCTGGTACCAGCTAACAGACCTATCAGCTGCAGAAAAATGGACCATTTTCTCTCCAAATACATAATGAGGCATGAAATCCAGAGGGCAAACTGTGTGTTTTTAGGTCAGCAATTTGTCACAAGGCTGTAAAACTGATGGACAATGTAACAGTCTCCCACGCCTAAAGAAAAAAAAAAATTGCTCTCTAATGTAAAAATAGAAAAGATATAAATAAACTTGATTTCAGTAAAGGTTTCATGGGATAACTGTCTTATTTCTATAAGGATTTCAAGGAACCATGGTAATTCCCATAGCTACAGCTGACAGAAAAGTCTGATGCACAGTGAGTCATGGAGCAGAACACTGCAGAACTGAAGAATTACCCCTACAGAATTTTGTGCAGTGCCCAACCCCTGCAACAGAGCAGGACTGAAAAAAAAACCTCACAGATACATTTCTTGTTTGGTTTATGCATACACCCAGCTGCTGTGACCATTTTAATACCAAGAGTTTATGTTTGAAAAGAAACTGTGCAATGCACGTGATAGTCAAATATAAGAGTCAGTTGCTGACATTCCTTGTCACAAACATTTCAGGACTCGCTGTTCCATGAGCGTAAGTGAGGAAATGTGGTAGAACTGATGTGTTAGGAATAGAAAGCTTAGCAAGCAAAGATACTCTTGCAGCAGGGCCTCACTAAAGCAGCAAGCTATACTGAAATATGTTTCCCATATGAATTATATCAGTACAACTGCCCCAACTAAACCTTGCACAGGTGCCCTCGAGGCCATAAATCTGCACTGAGACTTGCGAGGTGCTATTCTTGCTTTGCTACTGATCTGCTTCAGGATTTCAGCAAGCCATTTCAGTTCTCTAAGTGGTATTGTTTAGCACCTTCTCAATGAGATAACAAACTGATGACTGTTAAGATAGACATGATTTGCCCTGGAAAATATCCTTTTAAAATATGGTATGTATCAGCTACCCACAGTGGCTGATACCCACAATTACTTTTATGACAGTATAACTATGTCAACAGAATAAATGTTTTGCTTGAATAAAAATATTACAGGAAAATTTCTCCCATTACAGACAATATAAGAGTTTCCAGAATATGGCTAATAATCACTGCTATCTATTTGTGCTGGATAGGTTTTCCAAAACTAGGACTTAACCAGAGTGCTTTTCACTAGCTGGTGGCTGCTGTAGAACCAACACTTCTAGACCTAAATACTGTTCATTCCTTCTCCTCAGCTTTGGTGTTCAGTTAAAGGCAGCCTTACAGAATAACCATGAATCAAGCCCTGCTATTCAATAGGCAAAAATCATGGGACACTTCCTAGAATGATGCATGACCCATAAACCCACACTTACATTCCAACATAATGCCTACTCACAGGCACATATCCATTATTCAAGCCCTTTGCTTCCTTGGACTTCAGGGTGCATTGTGAAGAAGTAACACATAAATAGACAAATCATTCAGCATACACTAGCAAACAGCAGTTTTCCCTATTTGATTCAGCAACTGTCAGATTAACAACCTTCATTTTCCATCAAGCCAGGCACGGAGAGGACACTTCTCTTCGAAAAAGGGCAAATCCTACATTCCTTGAACACCCTAACCTGTTACCAGCAAGTAAGCATTAACTGTCTTAGGTCTGTGCAAGCATTAGCTGCTCTGTAAGACTAGAAAGAGGCT
>VYXB01005635.1:0-27675 GCA_013397135.1 Pachyramphus minor
GAGGGGCTGATCCAAAAATTCTTCTATGAAAGCAAAGTCATAGAGTAGATATGAAACTTCTGTTAAGAACAGAACTTAAACAACCCTATTTCTAAAAGTTGTAATCTCTTACTAATGGGAATTCGCTGTTTATCCATGCAGAGCCCCTTGGGGAGATCTTCAGCTAGATCAGGTTGCTGAGAGCCCTGTCCAACCTGGCCCTGAATGTTTCCAGGTTTAGGGAATCTACCACTCCTTAGGCAGCCTCTCGATCAGGTAGGACAAGGGAAAAGCACTTGTTTTATTAATCAGTAGATCCAAAATGGGCCAACATACAATTTGTAGCTATCTTACTGGGAACTTTTGCTTGTGATTTGGCTCGCTTATACATTCCTGTTGGAAAAAAACATTGGGCTTGTTGATATTCTGCAGACATTTATTTTCAGGAACACCTCACATGTAGGTTATGTCCCTGAATGATTATCTGTGAGAAGTGTATGGACGTAGGGCAAGTTGGAACAAAGTACAGTATTTGTTGTCTTTGGAATCAAAGTAGGAGGGTTATTTGCTGGATAAATCTGTGAGGTCATGCAATGCTCAAAATAAACTCTCCCTACAGGATTAAATATAAATTTTAATTGTTATGTGGCTGATATAATATCCTAATCAACATCTTATCCTGGGTTTATAGAAGCGTTATTATAAACATGCAGCTTTAACCTTCATTGATTTCAAGGACTCTGTCATTATCCATTTTCCAGGGTGAGGTCCCTAATTACTGAGCATTCTGGTGCTTAATTTCTTGTGATAAGCCTGAAACTAATAGATAAATGGTCTTGCATCATTCTGAGGACAAAATCATTTGTAGACAAAATATATATGAAAGAAAGATGTACAGATCATCCATAGAAACACACATTTCACATAGCAAAATACCATTTAAGCAGGGCTTGCCTACTGTTTGGCCACCAAGAAGTGTCTTCTGTCTGATTTTTTAGCGCTGTGCTAAAAAAGCTCCACCAAAGGAGATGATCATTTCATCTTTTTAGCCAAAATCTAAGTGCAAAGCACACTGCCCTAATGGGAAGTCTGTTGTTTGTTGAGGTGTTTTCTTTGGCTATTTGCTTTGAAGAATTCAAGTGGGTTATAATTTCAAAAAGCCATTTCTCTCTCTGTAAGAGGACTGTACCTGCTAATATAAGCTGCTCCCATGTCACACTATGAATACTTGGGTTTTTGCAACTGACGTCAAACATACTTAATACCCTTTTTATCGCGATATTTTGCAAGGGTGTTTTAAGTGCATGCTGAGCACTTTGCCTACTCTGAAAAGATTAGGCAGGACGTGGGCAAGAACTTTTTGAAATAAGCCTTCCTCTTATTGAAAACATGTGCAAGCTCTTACTTTTTCCATAACCAAGAGGATCTTCCAAACATCTGTTTATTCCAAGTTCCATTTTGGAGCACAGGCATAGCCAAGAAAGAAGTCTGTCCAAACAGGGCTTGTGGAAGCCCAGTCTGTGCAGCTCCCATCCATCAGTGCCGTTGCACAGGCAGCCAAGTGTCATGTACTGAGCTCATGCACTACTTGTTACTCCTGAGTGCAGATTTCCATCAGTGAAAAATAAAGCCAGATGAACAACAATCAAGGCTTTTTTGTGGCAGTTATAAAACTCTCTTTTTTCTTTACCCTCTGCCCATGAGCAGCTATGTTTGAAACAGCTGGTCAGCCTCAGCTTAGAGAGTCTTGGGGGCTGTTTATGTCATTGCTTTTCATTTTAACCAGTCAGCAGTAGGACTAAATCGCAAAACTGGGGATGCCAAATTAAAAGTAAGTTCCTGTTCTGGCTTGCTATTTCTGCAGATGTCAGCCCTCACAAAGCTGCTCTTACACCTGACCCACTCCTTAAGTACCATGTAATCAAGAGTGTGTCATTGATCCGTCCCACCTCAGCACATACTGTGTGACATTGCAGAATGCAGAATCTCTAGTTCCAGGGCTTAGCAGGGCTCAGAAGGACATTTATTTCACATAAGAAAAGATGAAACAAATAATTTTGACCTAGGTATTATGTGCTCAGTTGTGTATGAAGTTAATGTAAAAATAATTCAGTCTTACAGGAAAAAGCTCTGACAATGCAAGAGGCTGAATAACCTCTTTGTGTAGGAGAAACATCTCCTTAAAGGGACTCTGGTTTTGTTAAGTCAGGCTTTGTGTATGTATTCATCTGAGGTCTTTCTTAACTATATCTTTATGAAGATGGTTTCATAGTATGTTGCAATGGAATTTTGTAGGTAGCTTGGAACTAGTGAAAATCCAGCAAGGAGCCTCTCCTAGTATGTATAAAATAATCTCTAATTCCAGAAACAGCAGTTTGGTGTTTAGGAACTCCTGAAAGATATATCAACATTCTACCTGATGATAAAGTTACATCAGCTAGAAGAAGTCCACAGATGTGGCAGATTAGAGATATCAGTGTCTAGATGGATCAAACCCACTTTGAATACCTTTAGTAAGGACTATAATGCATCCTTTGTGAAAAGTCCTTTGATACCAACATTCTTATCCTTTTCCTCTTGTTACTGCATCACAGAAAGAGGGAACGGAAAATAAAGGCAGTCTTCTTAAACGCCACAAAGAGTTGCGGTTCTGTTCCTTTCCAGCTATCAAGTATTTCCTGGATTTTCTATTAATGGTGTAGGACACAGACTTTTTGATCAAGATCAGATGTTTTGCTTCAGAAACAGAGAGAGAGAGAGAGGGGGCTGTTATTTCCTGACAGCTAGCAGAGTTACTGCTGTAGCTTGAGGGGGTGAGAGACAGATTCATTCTGTCTGTCTGTCTGTCCCATGACATTTCAGGTATCTATATACGGCCCTGCTGTTTCTCACAGAAAAAAACCCACTGTGGAACTGGAAGTGTTGAGACTCCTAAATGCTCAAAAGTAACTTGTTTAGTAAGTTATGTAATGTGAAGTGTGTTAATAGTCTCCCACTGGTGTCTGACCTGTGCTGGCAAAGATCAGGAGGGCTAGCAATGGGTAGTTGTGTGAGCTGTTCCTCACCCAAACCCGAATGGGTTTTTTGTTGCTGAAAGTCACAAAGGTGATTCCTGCTGAGCCTGGTAAGGTGTGTGTAAAGCCAGCAGCTGCTCACTGCACTACGCTTAGACAGGTTTTACATGCTGTCCTCTTTGCATAGATACAATTGCTGTTAGAGAAATGTGGAGCCCTTGCAGCAGCCGGAGCAAGAGCCTCTCCTACACCAGGGCCGTGCTCAGTGCGGGAGAACGGGGGACGTGTGTGCGTCAGCAGAATCTGGAGCATGACTTGGATTTGCTATTAATCATTCATCTTTGCGTGGAATCTTAACGAGGACTTAGGCTGCACAATGCCTCACGTTTGGGCAGCCAGCCCCTGCATTAGCATTCAGAGCCCATGCAGGTTGTCTCGGCTTTCTAGACAGCACAAGGTTACAGCGGAGCTGTGCCCGGGCTGTGTCTCAGTGAGATGTGAGCGTGAGCCAAGTGCTGCAGTAACGTGGTGTTTTTGGCTGACTTCTGGAGCTGTTCAACACAGCCAACACACCCAAGAAGTCTCCTGAAGTCAGACTGGCCTGGGCACAGTTACTGGGAGCTGTCTGCAGTCCAGGAGATGGTGAGTTCTGTCACGTCCAAGGTACTCCTCCAGAAGTGCCCCCTTCTGTTGGTGACCCTGGAGGTCATCTCCAGAGGGCAGAGATGAGTTCACTCAGGTCTTTGTAAAGCACAGCTGCCAAAGGAAGAGGACTCAGAGAACCCTCCCTCTCCTACTCTCCTCTTTATAATGTCTCAATAAGTAAATCACTCGGGCACAGACAACATAGAATTGTTTTAATTTTCTGCTTTAGGTTTTTAAAACCTCCATTGTTCCCCCCGGCTCTAGGGGCTAGTATCAGTTCTGGGAAAATGACCAAATACCTCCCCCCAACAAGTTTAACTTCAAAATTATTATCCAAATAACTGGGCCAGAGGGACCCTATGGCAAGGAATGCTAAGTGTTTCTGGCAGAATTATTGATGGATCCCACAGTAGTTGGATGAGAGCCCTTTTTATTGACTCTGTGTTGTAATGAGGAGCCATAGATTCAGCAGCACATCTATCCTTTTAAATTAAAAGGTGCATTACTTCTGAAAATGTGTTATTCTCTGTCTCTATACACATGGAAAGCAAGTCCTGTATCTGCAATTCCAATATGGTTGAAGTGATTCCTGTGTATAATATTTCCAAGGTGCACATATCAGTGCCCAAGCATGTGCAGACAGATAGTGAAGTTCTTGGGGATGTTTTGAAAGAAGAGGCACATAACTAATGTATTGGGAGTAAACACTTTGTCTCCTAATGTCATTTGTTCGATGTTCAGATTTAAGCCATGCCTTTCATTTTCAATTGTGATTAAAACTAGGTGGCTGTTTAACTGCAAAAAGGCACAGTGCTAATGCTCAGCCCTGTTTATCAAAACATGCATATGCATTTAATTCCTGTAATGTGCAAGTGAGACTGTGATCAGAGCTCAAATCTTGAACGTGGACGCTGATTTTGATTAGTGGCACTTACACACTGAGGCACAGACATTGCATATTACATGATCTACATTTTAACTCCATTTGGCATAAAGGTAAAATCATTTTTCCTTGCATAAAAACCTGTAAATCAGATAAGAATTGATTATATTTGTTGGTTTAATGAAGTAAGATAGTGGATTTCTGACTAATGCATTGGAAAGTATTTATATAATAGAGAGTTCTGCCATCATAAATCACTTTGTGGTGAATGCAACAATTTTTTATTGGAGGTCATCGGAGTTAGCAGCAAAATCAATTCAAATCAAATCACAGAGCTGCTGTATACATCAGAGGACTGCAAAGGAATTAATACACTTACATATTTGCTCACTGTGCATGCCTAAATTAAATATTAACAGTTTGCATGAAGATGAAGATGTCTTGCATTACAACCACTTAATATGCTTTTAGGCCAGGCAGCCCAGGTACCGGCTCACAGAGATTGGTGGAGTTGACATTTAAAAAAGCAAACTATATCCTGTTGGCTAAAGAACATATTGATGGTGTTTTTCCACTACAGGGACCAGGATCCAGTTTTGAAAGTGTGACGAATTGCTCTCGCAGTTAAATTACTTCTTTGGGCAAGAAAAGCTCATCTCTGAACTTTTCAAGACTTTTTTCATGTTGGCTATGTTAATTCTCACAGAGCAAAATTGTTGCAGTGGGTGTTGTTAAAGGCATTTCTGCTTCCTCTACAGCTTAAGTTCAGAGTCTATCTCATAATTATGGTTAACGAGCAAATTCTAAATTATAAGTGTTTTCCTTCTTTAGTTTTGATGGAACCTGGCACAAGGATAAATTGCATGGAGACGTAGAATAGTGGCTTTTAAACTTCCTTTTTTCAGTAAAACCAGGAGCAATTCTCTGAAACAGAAAACTCCTACGTAGTTGTGAGGCAAACACTAAAAGATGTGTGTCTTTTAATATCGCGGGTTTTTTTCATCTGGGAAAAAGAAATGGACATGTAGTACTCAGTCCATCCAAGGAAAAGGATTGTCATGTGTATTTACCAGACTTACAGCTTGGCACACTTCTGCTGCTGAAGATAAGTCAGGGGCTTCCAGTACATACGTTGTCAGACCTTAACTGCTGGTTCATATATCAGCAATATTATACACCTTCTAAACTGTAGCCTTGTTTAACAGAAAGGTCTCTGAGCAGGGATCTTTCTGAAGTGCTCTGTTCAGAGAAGAAGCTGTAAGCTAAATGACAGGAATAATTATAATGTCAAATAGATTAACAGTCAGTCAGTTCCTGGCCATAGAACTATATATGGGGCGTATTTACAGAGTCAGTGATCTAAATTTAAAAGCACAAACTCCAGGCAAATGGACTAAGTTGAAGTCCTTTCCTGGGTTCTGCAATTACAGAAATGTGATTAAACAACAGAGTAGTCACTAGGGGAATTAAATAAGGCAAGATCTCAGTCTATTTTTTTCTTGCTTTTATGAGTTAAGCTTCAGGTCATGCACAAGGGACGCTGAGAACCAAGTCTGCTCTTTATTTACACCTGTGTAGCTTCATTTGGCCCTAAGCCTGAAATGCCATGAACAAAACAGAACCACTTTTCCCTGGGCTGTGGCCCCTTGAGCACAGCAGCACAGTAAAACGGGAAGAAGCTACATAAAATTAGATGAAGAAAGTCTTAAACCCATTCCTGAGACCTGTAGACTTGCATGAATTAAACAAAATCACTTTGAAGTCGGCTAGATCTTTCCTTATATTTCGCATGCCAGGGGATACATGCTGCCATTTAGTCAGACCATAAATAATCTGAGTAAAAATAGATCAGGCTAATCTGTAGCATTTCCAAATTTCTGAGGTACCTGGTAAAAATGTAAATGAGCTTTTCCTTTCAGAAGCTAAAACTTGCTTATATGCATTTATAATTCAGAAGACGTAATTACATATTTTATATAGCTTTAATATATACATAGATAATAGAGTTATATATTATAAAATGTATATTATAAATTACATAGAGGCACGCAAACGATGTTTCCACTCCAATGTATGATTAAGGTACGATTAAGAAACAAATCCGCTTTTAGCAGCTACAATGAGTATTTTCCTCCAACTGTTGTTAACCCCTATTTTGCTTTGCTTGCAAATTGTGATGTTCCAAAGGCTGAGAGAAGCCTGTGCTTAGAAACATGCTGTTAAAAATTCTATAAGACAGGAATAAGCCAGGGGCCTACTGGGAGCTGACTAATGGAGTGTTTCCTTGTATGAACACCCAGTGTGGTGCAGGCTGAAATCTGAGTGTTGTACATGATACCGACAAAAAGCTGATTCTTAATGCTAGAATTAACTTGACTTCTGTGAAACATTCATGACTTGCAATCTCCTTTGCTGTGTTTTGCTGGAAAAGCCATGCCTGATGTCTTCTGCTGTAACACATTTAAGTTTAATGTGACTGAACTTGATTCTGCAAAGTGGGTAGGCACTATTTCCTGTGCTAAATTTACCTCTGCCAGGGAGGTTACTCAGGCTCAACCAGTGTAACTCATCACATGATGCATTATTCACAGTAATGGATTTATTCTTAATTCCATTAGCTTTATCACCAAAGAAATGGGATGGGCCTTTTGAGGAAAGCTAATCTTCAACACATTGATAAAAACTTTGCCAGTAATTGCCATGAAAAGCATCAATTGAAAGTTGGGTAAAGGTTTCCTTCAAAACTGGGACTAATTTTTCTCAGCTTCACGTGGAACTCTCCTTTCCGGTTTATATTGGCCTATTTAATCCTGTTTAGCCTGTCCAGTACTGATTTTCAAGATGGAACTCTCAGAAACAGGTAATAATTTTGCTTTTCCTTAATGTGCAGAGCAGTGCAAAACACAGAGTACAACACATGCTGAGCTTAGCACTGGTGTAAAACACTATTAAATCCCCCAAACTTTCTCTGTTAGAGCTACGAGGCCTTTTGCTGCACAAAGACTTCTCTTTTTTTTTTGAGTGGATTATCAATTCTTTTGCAATCAGTTGCATTTAATTAGGGGATTACTGATATTTCCAGGTTATATGGGTAAGGTTACAGGTAGTAAGACTGAAAATACTGTTATGACTAATGACATTATGACACAACACTCTAGGACATAGGATTTTTAATATATAACTGGGATCTCATTAAGGTGGAGCTGTGAAAGCTCGGTCATTTTGGGGTTTGCCAAAATGCATCCTGCTCTCCAGTTCTGCTCTGGTCAGTGTCTTTGCACAAGTCCAAAGTGGTGTTTGTGGTGTCTGAGGTGTAGATGAATGAGCAAAGTCAAGTACCCACATACATACCATTCTCAGGGAACTTTCAGACCAGAGTTGGAATGGCCAGCAAAAGCAATCTGTCTTCAGGGTCTGGGTGTTGGCAAGGAACTCTGAGAGAGTTTTACGAGTAGATGGAAAACTTACCTAAAAAAAAAAATTAAATAATTCAGCGAGACATGGAAAATAATGCTTCTAGAACAAAAGTTCAGAAGAGGTGCCAGTGGAAAAGAAATCCATCAGATCAAAGGTGTCAGTGGAAAAGTTGGATGAACGGACAGATTTTTGGTTTTTTAATCTATTTGTCCCATTGGAGGAGGAGGTATACTTGATGTATAATCTTGATAAAACGATCAAATCTGAATGTTTCATAAAGGAATTAGGGAATTTGAAAGTCATAATGAGACCCTGGCACAGGTTGCCCAGAGAAGCTGAGCATAAAGGCTGCCTCATCCCTGGAAATGTTCAAGGCCAGGTTGGACAGGGCTTGGAGCAACCAGGTGAGCTTTAAGGTCCCTTCCAACCCAAACTGTTCTTGTGATTCTATGACTCCAAGGACCACAGTAAATATAAGCTCTGATGGATGCTGCTTTTCAGGACAAGCAGCGTGTTAAGAGCTGGTGGCCGGGGCTGTGCAGCTCTGCACCAGGTACAGCCTGTACAGGTACACTCGGTGTACGGCCCACAGCGAGGGGCCAGGCACGCAGCTCCCCCGCGTCCATCTCCCGTCACCGCTCTTGCTTCTGGTCTGTAATCGCTCTCCTTTCGGCTGCATCTCTCACTGACTTGACTACCTGTAATTTCCTTCCTGTGGGGAGCGGCTCCCGCACGGCCGGGCCCGGGTCGGGACTGGGACGGGCGCGGCTGAGGGGGAGCCCTGGACCGGGGGGGCGCCTGAGGGGGGATCGGGTCCCGCGCGCGCGGCGGGAGGCGTGCAAGTTCCCATCTATATTTTTTAGGAACCTCCAACGTAAGAGATGGAAAACAGGCTGCTGCTCGGGGCAACCAACTATTCAAATACCCCAATTAGCTTCACCTGATTTTGGCGAATTCCATGTCCTTCCGGTCAGGTCAGGTCAGGTGTACTCGGGTGGCGCGAGCGCGGCTGCGGGCGGGAAGTACCTAAGTTCTTAATGTTTACTTTTACGAGCCTCCAAAGTAGGAGACAATAATCAGGCGGCTTGGAGCAATCAACTATTCTAATACCCCTAATGGCTTCCCCTGATTTCAGCGAGCTCTGTATCCTTTCCCTCAGCTGTGCCCCGGGGTGGCGCAGGGGAGCGAGGCGGGAGGTGCGAAGGCGGCGGGACCGGGAGCTGAGGCGAAGCCCCTCAGTGCCGGCACCGTCGAGGGACGAGGCGGGTCCTCTGGACCGGGGAAAGGAGAACTGATCGGGGGGGAGACGCGGATGGACGGGATCATTTGTAATGTCGAAGGTAGGTGTGTTTCATTAGCCCTGTAGGCGAGTTTGGGCAGTGTCTAGGTAAGAAGGGTTGCTGAGGCGTTGTCGTGATGGCTCAGTGCTGTGGGCTCCAATGGTTACAGCCCTGGGGTAGCGTAGTGCAGGGGCTGTCAGAGCTGCCGGGGTGGTGGGGACAGCACCTCAGAGACTCCTGGGGCAGTCTGTGCTGGTGTGGTGTCACCTTCCCTGGGGGCTAAAGCAGTTTATTTGAATTCGTGCTGAAGCTTTGGTTCTCCCTTTCTCACTCCAACATGTCACTTCGTAGCACATGGCTGTGTCAGAAATGTGGCATACAAGGTGTGAAATCTATCGAGAGGATGATGTTAATTCACGTGTTTGAAGAGTCTGGTTGGTTCTCCCTCCAGTTCCCAGTTAACACAGACTTCTGGTGTTAACTTTCAGTCATGAGGCAACCTGACATCTCTTCTGCAAAATACCTGTGGTCCCTGAACTACATGTGTTATATGTCACTACATAAGTTAAATACATTTGAAGGCAGGGACTGAAAGGATTATTCATGTCTTGATTTATTTGAAGTCTGCAGTACTATGTAATATTCTGGTATATTTGCCCAAGTTTGGTTTGGCATTTTCAGCTTCCATGCTGAAATTCTCGGGCTGCTGTGAGGGCAAGAGATTAAATGCTTTCAAGTGCCAGCCAGATGTTTCAGGTGAGGCTAAAATAAAAGCAGCCCCATATATTCACACAGGATGCCCTTCCCTGTTTTAGGTGCTTAGGGCTCTGGGCTACTTCAAGAATTACCTTATCCTGGCTTCTTTATGAGTGTTATCTTAGTTTCTATCAGGTACACTTGCACTGTTGTATTGACATGTTTTCTTAGAGTGCCTTTCGTACCTAAATGAACAAACAAATTGTGCTCGAGAAAGGATAAAGCCTTGCTATGTTAAATAAGTATTGATATCTTAGCTACATTGTTTTGAAATTCTTATCACTCTCTTAGATAATTCTAAAGCAGCTTTGGGCTCTCTAAATAATTCTGCAGCTGATTTCTGAGTTACTCTGTATAAAATACATGTTTGTTTTTTCAGTATAAACCCACCAAATTATATCTGTCTCAACTGAGTTACATTGTATCTACTTTTTGCCTGTCCCTTCCTCTTAGGTACATATCTACCTTTAATTGAGGCAAATGTTTGTGAGTTATTTGGGAGGGTCTGTGTTTTCTGTTTAAAAATACTTTTTTTTTTTTTGTGTTGCCTCAAGTGAAAGTGGTAAGAATTAGGTCAAATACTGATATTACAAACAATGAGGAAGAAAGGAAATGAAAGATAAAAGCATAGACAAAAAGAGACCTTGGTATTGGTAGCAAGGAAGATATAATATTTTGTTTGATGGTTGTGAAAAAATTCATCTTTCTAAAACAAGCTGTTGATACAAAAGTTAAAGTACAAGGTAACTGCATCAGGCTGAGTCACTGAAGTGTGTAAGGTGTGGGAAAGGAATGGATGCAAACATTTACAGCAAACTTTTAAAGCTTTTAGTACAAGAAACTTTCTTTTGTGTCAGCAAACCTCTGTCATGGGGCCTTGAAATGTTTGGACCCTGGATTTTGTAAATGCCATAAAGACGTGTGCTTTGTAAATACGTGTCAGGGAGTTCTCAAGTCAGACTGGTAAATGAATTCAAAAGATCTTGGGGAGGACCCTTTAGGATTTGGGCTGCTTGGGCTCACAGCCTACCAAATCTACCAGGTCTCACTGAAAGCGGCTTCGCTTCCCTGTGGTCAGACCCTGTTGCAAACCCCTCTCTGTGTTCAGTCTCAGATCTACACACAGTGGGGACGAGGCCTCAGGTTTGATACAGCAAAATGAATCTTTATCTAAAGAGAACAGATTTCTCCCTTTTGGATACAGTTCTGAGAACCAGAACATAAAGTGTTGACTGAACCGAACCAATTATGGGTGGTGATAAAATGCTCCAAAATCCCTGCCTGGGAAAGCTGCTGGAAGAAACTTCTGTTTTTTCCTGACCCCCTGACTCCCTTCTACTGGTGAGAGGAGATGGTCCAAGTAGACTGCACCAGGCTGTTTTTCCCTGGAAGGGAAATACTCCACTGATAGAAGCTGACAGCTCTTTGACCACATTCCCTAAACAATACCCATAACAGAGAAAGCCATGTTGTGTAACTTTGAGTGTTTTCCATCTTAAACAAGGCTGAACGTAAAGGTTTTCCTTAATTGCCAAAATGACACTTGTTTCTATTGTGCAGGGGCATATACTTCAGGAACTCATGCATTGCTGTTTGTCAATGGTCAAGTATAAAAAATAAATGCACATAATGTCTGTCATGAGAGTTCTCTCCTGTGACATGCAGTCTAAAAGCTACAGTGACTGAAAATTTAATGTCCATTATGGTGTAGCAGACTTGCTTTCAATTTAACTAGGTGTAGCACTTAATGAAAAGTTCAAAGGAGAACAGCTTTCTTCATGACTTTTCTGCAGATGTGTATGGGCTGCTTTGCAGTTCAGTTGGTGTTCCCCACAGAGAAGCTGTGGCTGCCCCACCCCTGGAAGTGTTCAAGGCCAGGCTGGATGGAGCCTTGAGCAACCTGGTCTAGTGGAAGCTGTCCCTGCCCATGGCAGGGGAGTTGGAACTGGATGGGCTTTAGGTTCCTGCCAACACAAACCATTCTGTGATTCTCTCTGACAAGTGTATGCCACAAAAGAGAAATCTAGCGCTTATTTTTTGGTTGAATATTAAATGCCAGTTGTTTTTTCCATTATGTCAATGTTTTAATGAGATTCTTCCCTCAGTTGCTCTGAGAAAACGAAAATCAGAAATCTCTCTCATAATGCATGTGTGGACTACAGAAAAGCCTTCTTTTACAAAGCCAATGTCTGCTTCAGACAATAGGTATGGAAGAACCAAAAGTGTTGTTGCTTGCTTGATTTCTGACTTAAACCTCAACTTCTTTACCTTCAGGCACCCTGAAGTTCCTCTGGTCTTCCAAAAATGGGAGGAGAGACACTGAGGCTGTATTTCAAGTCACCACATTCCTAGTGAAGAATTAACAGGTGTGGCTTTTCCTGTACTTGAATACTGTGTGGCAGGGTGAAATGAGTAGAGATGTGAGGGCGGGGAAAGGGAAAGTCGTGGGAGAAAGGAGAAACAGAGAGCTGTGAACACCCATTGCTTTGCAGCACTACACAGGCTGCACCCACAGCTGAATTTTATCAGGACTCATCAACGCAGATGTTGAACTGTAGGTGAACTGGACTGGTCACCTCTTTGAAACATGGACCCAGATATGTAGCTGTGAAGTATTAAATAATATGTTACCTGTGTAACTTAAATGCAGCTCTGCCTGATTACGCTCATCCTACACAATTTGATATTCTTAAGACCCTCCTCTTTTCCCTGGGCGAAAAATTTCCAAACGGTGTTGATTAATCTTAAATTGCTGTATGTCCAGTGCATGTGAATATTTTAAAAAAGCTTGGTAGTCTGGAAATCAGAGTCAGTAGACTTAAAACTTCTAATCAAACAAACAAAGAAAATCACTTGGTTTTTTTGAATATAGCTCATAGACATAAAAACTAATTTAATGTGGAGCTGGGTGACCCTTAGCACACACCATCAAACCCCAGTGCCTTGAGCACATGTATGCCAATCTCATGAGAGCTGAATAAAAAATAGCTATGTTTCAGTATGGATGAAACAAAGTCCACTAGGGTGGGGAGAAAGGGAAAGAAGGTGAAGAGAAAAATACAGCGTTTCTGGAAAATGACAGGCTGTTCCAGCAGGAACTTCCAGCTGAAATACTGGCCTGAGGCGCTTGTCGAGCACGGACTATTACACTCCAACCAGTTCAGCTTTTGCAAAACTATCATCAACAGCAAGCAGTGAGCAGTGTCAGTTAGCATCAGCCACAGGGAGCAGCGAGTGCTCCTGCTAAAACACTCACTCCTCCATCCTTGGGGACAGTGATGGCACAGCAAACACTGCCCTGAGAGGTGAGCAGCTCCCTGCAGGGGCCAGGGCACAGGTGGGAACAGGCTTGGCAAGTCCCAAAGCTGGGGGTCACTAAATAAAAACATTCTTTTTTTTTTTTATTGCCTATTTGGCTGTCTTGCCTGTAAGGTTTGTTCTGGTTTTGGTGTTGATGTCCGCAGTTACACATGAGCCTAACATTTAGAATGAGATTAGATGAGGAACATTGGATTAACCTTATCCCTTGTGCAAGGCTGACAAACTACTATTGGTTCAGTGTGTAGTGTCTGGTGGATGACATGTATTCAAAATTTATGTGTATATCATGTTTTTCTGTATCATTTCTAGAAGAACACATAAGCTGTGATTCTGTGTTTCCTCTATAGAAACGTGTTTTTCCTAACTATAAAATGAAATTAAAGGAGTGTGAATCCTGTCAGGTTTTTTTCATGGTCAGGTTCTGAAAGGTGAGTTTCGCTTGTTGAAGACTATCAATTTTCTCAATAATCTGAAAAGCATTTCAATGTTTTTGTGCTTGGCTTAGCAGAAAAAAAAATTGAGCATCACATCAGCTTTGAGCACGTTCTAACCTTCAGAATTCTTAACAAAGGATTCTTAAGGGCAAACAAAATTCTCTGGAATTGTACAAAAGCTTCCCCAGGAGTCTCCCACGATTTTAGTGCTTCTACTGTGGCATTTGGAAAATGTGAAGGCAGTCTTGTTCCGTGGATAGAAAAACGGGGAAAACGTGAGAAAAGGGAACCTAGACAACTTGTAATAAGTAAGCCAAGTCTGGGATGCTAGAGGGAAAACCACACCAAATAAATGAGGAAGCCCCCCCCTCAATCAAGTCCTAAAAATACAACACACCAAGCAAAAAAACAGCCAAGCACCCTAAACTCTCCCCCCAAATCAAATTTAAATGCTTGAACAAGATTATAGAGCAGCATACAACCAGAAAGTTTAGAGAGATGGTGTGTGAAAGAACAAGAGTGAAAAAGAAAATGTTTTAAACTTGAAGAAGAAACTTTTTTTTTTCTTTTCAGAAACCTGAGCATATTTCTCCACTAGTGCAGAAATAGCAAATATCTTCAGGCAGAACACTTATTCTCATGACAAATATGCATGCAGTACTCTTTGACACAGTGAAATTGGAGTATATAGAATATTAAAATGTTTAACACCATAATTTCCATGGATTTATATAGCATTTAGTCTTTTATAAAAAGACATACTAATACAACCATTTCTAACAAGAGTGCTTAATAGACACTTTTAACTTGGTGATATGATCGGAAGGGTCCAATCCTGCTTATTCTGGGGGCAAAAAGTCTGCTTTACTTGGAGGGAATAGGATCACATTTCCATAGAGGAAATAGTAGCTTGTATGTACTAAAGCAATCTGCAATATAGCATAACTGTGGAAGAAAATAGTTCTTAGAACATCAAATTGTAAGTAAAGTTATTCTTCAATTTTTATTTGTTCCTAAGTAAAGTCAGTTTTCAGCTTAAAGATTTTCACTTTCCTTGCTCTTAATACACTGTTAACTTGTTGCAAGCCTTGCACGTTATAAACACCTTGTTTGCCTTGGAAATTCCTTGCAGTGAAAATTTTCATCCTGGCTTAAGGCCTAGAGTTACCAGGTGAAGAACAGCCTCCAAGTTTATTTCAAGGTAAGAGTGTGCCTACTATGACATAGAGTTGCCTTCAAGTTAAAACCCACAATGCTTGCTATCTTGCTGCTGTTCATGCTGAAGAAAAGCTGAAGATTGAAAGGGACCTGTAAATACACTGGAAAGCATTGGACTGTTTGTGTGTATGTATGTATATATATGTATATAAATAAGGGGTTTTGCCTGGAGTGTGCTGCGTGGTAGTACCTGACTGCAGTAGAATTAAAAGGTCACAAAGGGATGAATGAGGAGTTGAAGGGTTTATGTGGGTAGGGCTTTATTCTGTAGGAGTTTGAGAGATCTTGGTCTTGAACTGGAGGAATCAGAAACACCAGGAAGGCTTTAGCTGCAGTGCTGCTCAACCACTACCTTACTCTCTCTCCAACATGCTCTCCCCCTCTCTCCCCTTCTGTAAGTTCTTTGTAACAGTTATTCTTCTGTTGTCCCCTCCAGCCTCCTATCAGGGCCACTTTCCTTCTCTCCTTACACCCATTCCCTGTATTTTCATGTTTTTTCCCCTCTTTATTCGTTTGCCTCATTCACTGAGGTCAGGAGAGCAGAAGAAGAATTACTGTTATGTGCAGCTTCCCTGTGCACTGGAAAATCCCCTGCCCTGAGTGCAGGGGATGGAAGGGGGTGTTCCAGCAGTAGCTCTGCTGTGGTACACGTACCATGCCAGAGCATGAAAATTGATGCATATGGAGTTCAGGAGAAGAAAAAAGTAGTTTAGTGCTGTGCACTGTAGGAAAGGCTGGTCCCTGAGTCACTGCTCAGCGGTGCAGGCAGCAGCTTAGATGTTGTAGAGTCAGGCTTCTGGTTTTTATAGGGAAGGACTGAGAAATTATTTTGGAGCCAGCCTGGTCTTTCCATGCCCAGCTCAGAAAATGGTTCAGCAGCCAGAATGGCACTGGTTGTGATGTACAGCATAATTGGGTTCCAGAGCACTCATAACCTTGGAGCTTTATGACAAAGCTGAAGGAGCTGCTGTAATAAAAGTGACATTCAAGGTCAATATTTTTTCCTTTGTTTCATTTAAAAGAAAAAAGTGTGAGCTGTTTCTTCCCTCCAGTTATACTGGTGGAGAAGCATTACTGCTTTGAAGATAAAGTTCATCACACTTGATATCCATGGATATTTTGCTACAGAATCATTTTCCTTTATAATGAGAGAAAGTTATTTAGTCATTATCAGTAAATAGTGCATCTTAGAAAACTTGATGCTTTTCCTGACATTTTAATCTCTTTTTATATCCCAAAAAGCAAATAGCATCGTGATTTTTCTCAAAGTATTAGTGAGATTTATTTTAAAGCCCCACAACCAAGCCATGTAAACAGGTGTTAAGTCCTTTAGTGATGGCTCAACTGTTACAGAGCTCTAAAGTAATGTTAATTTTTTTCCTGTCAAAGTACTTTTAATCTTACACTAGGATTATATGAGTTCCTGTGCCTCGCATAGGATTATATTTTTAACTGTCAAAAAGTTTTTTTCAGAAATTATTGGGACTTTTTGTAGTCAGAGTCCACAGACAACTCTCTCCATAACAACTGGGTGATGCAGGACACATCTTGAACTGAAGATTTTGAAGTGTGCTCATTGCAGATGTTACTGCTTGAGAGAGTCTCTTAAGGCATGAAAATATTTAGTAACACTGGACTATTGTCTTCATTTCAGTATCTCACTTGCATAAGATTGCTGTGCATCACTTAAAGTATAAAACTAAGAGGAAATAGGACAGCTATAGCAGTTAGTCAAATGATAGAAAAGTAGCAGTTCCAATGAAATTCTTATATATTTTCTATGATATAGATGGGAAAGATGGTGCCTTGTTGCTGCCCTGTGTAATAACAACAGGCATCTGTGTGCTGCTGCTTCTGAGATTCAGACCCTCTGCAGTCTCTTTGCTGGCTGTATTTCATTAACTTCTATAAACCTCTTGCCTTCAATAACAGCAAATGAAACTCTGGCACAATGTCTCCCTCTAGGCCACAGACAAGTCCAACTTCCAATAATTCAGTGTTGGAGTTGAATAAAAGACAAATTATTCTGTCATCTGTCGGTAGCTACAATACATCAAGCAGTAATACAAGGTACTTACTGTGAAAGAAGCAGGGATGTTTTCAATTACTGCCAGCTCCTTAATTACCTGCGGCACAGGGGGGTGTGAGAGCCGTGCGGCTCCTCGCGCTGCACAAAGCGCTGCTTCCTGTTTGGCTCCAAACCCCGCGTTTCCTGTGCTCGGGCACACGGGACCAGAAACAGAACCCGCGGTTTCGGTGGCTTTTCTGTGTTAGTTTAACGAGGTACAACTTGTGATAAAGGTAGCTCTCTAAAAAAAAGGTTTACCTTCTGGCTAGCGTGTGTTTGTGTAGGGCAGAGCTGAAGCTGAGCGGAGCGCAGCAACCACAAGCCACTTTCCACCTTTTTGCTTTCTTACGACAGACTTTAAATGCTCTTCCTCAAAGCAAAACAGCACGTGACCCTTGGAGGCAGCTTGACATGGGAACTCTCTGATACTCTGCAGCATTTGTTTGTTCTCAACCTAATGGTGAAGCATTCTGACCTTGGCATGTAGCACATCTCTGCTGGTTGAGAAGATTCTGATGACCAGTCCTGATTGCCCCTGCTCTAAGGAGGGACAGAAATGGTGTGCTGGTGGTGCCCCGCCCAGACGGATTTGCCTTCTTTAACCCTCTTGAAATGCTGCAGCTTGTTTTGTTCTCCAGCCAATTTTTTGATTTGGGTTGGTTTTGTGTTTTTTTTTTTTTTTTTCAATCTTCGTGAGACTCCAGCATCTCGCTACTTTTTCAGTTTGGCAAACAATGTAATGCTGAAAGGCAGCCTACTGAAAAGTCACCTACAAATTACAAAAAGAAAGCAATGGTTTTATGGTTTTATTTGGTTTTCAACGGTTTTATTTGTTTTCATGTTTTCTTTTTCAGACTACAAAGCATTTTTCCCCCCTTGCCAAAAAAAAAAAAAATAAATCCCAAAGTCCATCCTTACAGGCACATGAGTGACCGTGTGTGAGAGGATTAGTATAGAAGGATTCAGCCGAAATGCTTGAGAGATTGATTTTTCTTGAGACTGTCTTTCTTGTTCTGGGAGGTTTTTGCTGTTTGGGTTTCAGAACTGAAAACACCTTGGTGGATAGGTATTGCCACCACCTATGTCTGTGGGGTTGTACTGCTTTTGGCTGGCTGGAGGGAATTTTCTTTGTAGCAGTCTGTATGGTGTTGTTTTGCGGTGTTTGGACCTGGCTGCTGACCATGGTTAAACTACAACAGGGGCCGTGGCCAGTGCAGAAAAATTACATGGATGCTGGGGGCTAGACTTACCTGATTTAGTGCTGTCAGTCCATAACTCCTAGTTTGCAGAATTATCCAAAGTGCTGCTGTGATTTATTGCACAGCTGGTTATCGGGAGAGGACAATATATTTCAGTTTTGCTAAGTAATGTATGCACACAACAAGCTGCTTTGTCAATGTCACATTAATTAGCCGATAATATTGAACTTAATTCTCGCTGTAAACTTAGATGTGCATTTCCTTGCATCATAATAAATTATGGACTAAACCATACCTGTTATTGCGAAAATGTTTCTAGTAAAGCTTTTCCCCCCCAATTAGCTTAAAAATTAATAGCAAGAGATTTCCCCTGTCCTCTGTTTATTAATTCCAGTATTATAGATGATCCCCTTCAATTGGTATGGACAGACTTCACTGTTTAGTAAGCACCTTTGTATGGTGATTTTGTTGCAAAACAGCAGTCAAATTAGGAGGTTCAATTTTTCTCTTTCTGGCCTAGATTTCAATGAAGAGATGAACTGTAATTACATCCAGTTTCCCTGGTCCTTTCCTCTCAAAGTACTTCAGTTATTTATGGTCTTTATAGGACTCTCTGTAGATGACCTTACCTTACGTGCTTCTGTTTTGAAAACCTCTTTGTTCAAATGAATCCTTCAGTTTCTACTTCTTGGTTAAAAAGCCCCAAAAAACCAAAAAACCAAAACCCAAACAACAACTGCTACAAAAACCCAAACTCTGTCTTCTAGGTATTTAGGAACTCGCAGAAAGCATCATGACTTGTTATTGCTGTGCTGGAGCAAACTCTGAAAATTATCCTAATCTAGTCTTCATCTTTGTTTTATGCTTGGCAAATAAAAGAAATACAGCAAAAGGAGACAAGTTATAAGAAATGCTGGCTGTTTTGGGATTTATTTCATTTTGCAGTTGAAAACTAGCAAAACTATTTACCATCTGACTATCAAAAAACTTCAGTCTGTCAAAATACTGTACTAGAAAGTAAGATGGACAAAGCATTGCATCTGATGAATAGGGGCATGGAAAGGAAAATCAGGTTAGAGAAACATAAAAGAAAAAAGGAGGAATATTTCTTTTTCTGGCAACTTTCTAGCAATATACTGCAGTCTAGAGGTGGTTCTCTGAAAATTCATTCCATATGACACTGATGTGAAATTTTACAGCTTGTTTTGCAAGCTATCCTTTTTGTCCAAACAATCAAAAGCTCTACTCATGACAGCACAGAAAAAAACCCCCAGAATCACTTCTGATTAGCAATTTTGCACTTGTTGCTGGTATTTGATGGATAATCCAAAGGTATTATTAAAGGTGCTGGGATGGCTTCTCTGCTGCACTGACTTGATTCTACTTGATTCAGTAGGTGTAGAGGGACCATCAGGGTACAGTTTTTAGTTCTCAGTCTGTCTAGCTCCACCCTTGTTTAAAGCCATCCAGATGATTTCCTAACATGAACAGGTACATTTTGGGAGTTTCTCAAGTTAGCAAAGACTAGTGGGCAGTGCCTTCTGCCCCTGTGGCTTGAGATGCAATATCTCAGGATCAGGGAAGGCACAGTTGGGTTTACTTTTTGAGAGGGAAGAGGCTCACTAAGCAGAGGCTGCTTCCTTTTCCTATTTTTGGCTGCTTGGTTGAGTGAGATACCCATTTATTTAGTCTTTGCTGTTCTCTCACTAAGAGTTCATACTGATAAGATAAGAAATAAACATCTACCTACTGTTTTTAACTGTCTTATCTCAGTATTTGAACAAATCTGGCCACTTCTCAAGAAGTGGCTTTTGTTATATACAGTAAGTAAACTCAGGAATCCTGTTCAGATGTGAAGTCAGTGTCATTCTGCTATGATTAAAAAACACAAAAAAACCTGAGACCCCAAAACACCACCCACCACCCCTGAATTAGGCGAAGGCGCTTTAAAAATAAGCTGTGTGCACTGTAGCATACCTCTTAAAAAACATTTTCTTGTGACCTTTACACCTTGTCTCCCTCTGCAGAAAACCCTGCCAAGAGTAACTGGCTGACCACGCTGATGCTCCTTTACAGAAGAAAATGTACCCCTCAGAATTGTCCCTCTTCCAGGAAGTCCTGGCACAGTGATCCCACAGTGTCCTGGCTGCAGCTGCTCTTCCTTAGGTGAGCCCACATGACGGGAGGACGACTGCTGGGGTGTGTTGTGTCCTGACAGGAGTCCTGCTCACAGAGATGCTGGGCAAGGGTTAACCAGATTCAGGCCAAGTTGCTGTTCTGTCTCGGAGTTCACCTGCAGCGGGATGGTTGTTGCGCACTGGGCCCTGTGGACCAGTTCTCTGAGGGCTGGGGACACCTTAGGTACATCTTTCCTTCACCTGGGGAAGGCAACGCAACTGGAGAATCCGTTCTTGGATCCCATGTGTGTGTAAGTACCACGTGCTTCTCTTCACAATGGCACTCACACAGTGTAAGGCAGGACTTGATTAATGAGGAGACAGGTATTTTTTTAGGAATAGCTGAGGTACTTCATGTCCACTGGTTATAGTACAAGGAAATCATCCCAGCAGATCTGGCAGGACATGCTTCATTCATCTCTTAAAGCTTATTATCTGAACAAGCTCACAGAAACATGCCAAGGAATGCCTTCAGACTGTGACAGCTCATTAATCATGTAGTCCTGCAATAAAAACAGACATGAAATGCGTTAATTACTCCTCAAACAGTTACATTTGTTGGGACTTTTCCTTAGCTAATGTTTAAAGATGTCTAATTTTCCAGAAATAACGCTCACTTTGCTTCATTTTTTCTAAATAATCAGTCAAGTTTCAACAGAAAAATATCTTGAATAGCAACATGCATAAATATAGATTAATGAGCTTGACATTCTAAGTCAAAATCTGTGCTGAAATATTTATTCCTTTAAAATAGAGTTAATGCAATTTTATTACATGATACCACTCTTACAACTAAAGAAAAGTCCTATGGAATAAAAGATGTAATTCAGAATATGAGCTGGAGAATGAGGAACATATACTGAGTCAATGTTTTTTCTTTTGTGTTATCTTTATAAAAAAATCTTTCAGTCTTCTCCTCTGATGCTGGCTTACCTGTAATAACCCACCCAGGAGCTGTGAACAAGTTTTATGACAGGAAGTAATGGGGGCTTGTGCTCTTAAAGCACTATGTGATTTTTGTTTCCTCTTCTCAATCTACAAGTGTTATAGCCAAACACAAGTTAGCCTCTGTGTTTCAAAATGCAGCCTCCTCAGGTAGTAACTCAATAGACCATAGATAAAGTTTGTAAGCCCATAGTAGGGGCATGAAAGAACATGCTGTGGGCTGATAAGGCTTCAGAAATGAACAGGTTTTCTTTTAAATGGTTGAGGGATTTTGGTGAAGCAGTGCGAGCAAAGGTTGGTGTTATTTCTACATAACTTTTCTTTTTAGCTGCACTTCGAAGAATTGAAGAAAAATAAAATAGTATCAGTATAAAGAAAGTATGGAATTAATATAGGTGAAAGTACAATTAATATTAAATGCAGAAGTGTATTGTGACCGTTGGCTTGAAGACTTTAGACAACCATCACCGGGTCTGTTAGATATAAAACCCTTGGCCACATCTTAATTGTCATTCCTACTCTGTGCAGACATCACACCAATGATGTCTGTAATCCTTTTGCCTGTGGCTTGAATAAAATGAAGGATTCATTCTTTTGGCTCTTACTGTCTTTATGGGATTTCTTTCAGTAGCATATTCTATGTTTAATGGGGGCTCTGAGGTGCAAAATTTAAAGTAAACCCTGTTTTCATACAAAATACTATCAAATGTCGAGGAGTACCAGAAATTTACCCTTACCATATCTGAGAACCAGGCTGGGGCTCGAGAACAGAGTGGTGATTTAGGCACAATTTGATTTGTTGAAACAAGTAGATGAATCTGTTGGCAGCTCACTCTGAAAAGGCTGGAGTCATCAGTGACACTGGAGCTGGAAGTCTGGCTTAGCAAACAAATTGGCATTGCAAACTGTAGAAGCAAACTGTGTATTACCTCTAAAAATGAGGAAGGGTATGTGCACTGCTATCACAGTGAAATAAGGACTAATAAAATGCTGGCAAGGTGCTGCAACTCATTTATAATGATTTTGATACAAACTTTCCCTTTTATATTTTTTCTTAGGAACCCAAAGAAACATTTCCCTTCATTTTCTGCTTTTGATGATTTATCAGTTCTGGTTTTGAATACAGGTGTTCTGATAATACTTAAAAACTCTGAAATAGGTGATCCTGGCTCCTGCCTGATAAGAGAAGCTGTTTGTTGGTCTGCAGTACAAATATGTTGGAGTTTAGTGACAGAAAAACAAAGGGAAATGCGAATGCATTGATGTTTCCCTCCGGCTTTTGCTCCCGTTTTCTTTGAAAATAATATCTTTGAGGGCCAGAACCGTGGAGGGGTCAAAGGGAACTGGGGGAGTATCAACTATGAGAGCAAAGGATAAAGAAATAAAAACGAGCTGAAGTGATTGAAAGATTAATCGGATTTATTTTTTTCAAATCATTCAGCCTTGATGCTGTAACATGAAAGGAAAAACAGAAGCAAGAGCAATGGGCAGAGCATAGCACCAGGAATTAGCCAACACATTAGGCCACATTAGTGAGGGAATGTGTGTAAATCTACATCAGGTATTCCTGCCTGTGTATTTGCCACTGATTCTTGCTGAAAATGAAGGTGAGCTGTGCCTTCTGCCTTGGAATACCTTACAGGACAATGTACTATCTACGTTAAAGTTTAGTTTATGAGCTCCTTAACAAATATAACAAACAAAAGGGTTCAATTGCCTTTGCACAGATGATATTTCTATTGTGTGAATTCACTGTTTGACTACTCAAGTCATAAGGTTTTATAACTTGCAACCTGTGACTCTTCACTTGTGCACGGATGACCAAGTTGAGTTACGCAGCCAATGGTAAGAGTGCTCATCATCCTTCCTTCCCTGTTGCTGTCTCAGGAAGCATGAAATCCTTGGCAGTTCAGCTGCTGTTAGATCTGTTTTAAAAGCTTTTTTAGGTAAACTCATGGTTTTATACCTTCCATCAAGGAAATTTCCTGTGTAGCATTTCCATGAGCTAGTGGGTTCAGGGGAAGCTCCCTGTACAAAGGTGGTGGCTGCATCCCTCTGCAGGTGGTGATGGCTGAGGAATGGCCTTTGAGCTCTTTTGGCCACGTGTGCTGCCACCAGAGCTCTTGCTCTGACCTTGGGGTGCTGCACTATTAGGTCAGGCCTTGGCATGGGCTGTGTTAGCCAAAACCTGAGCAAGAGGTGTGTGAGCAGTCCCCATACCCAGGGAGGTTAATGTAGGTGCTTCAGGCAGTCACTCCTCTGACACAGATCTTGCACAAGCATTTGTAGAGCAATGACTCTACAAAGAATTGTTGCTGCGATGTTCCCCGTTTCCTTTGAGCAGCAGGACATAATAAATTCAGACATGAGAAAATGACTGTGCATTAATGCCACTAGGAACAAATTTAGATACTTCATGGAACTTCTGTGAAATCAGTGTAAACTGGAGATATGTACCCATCATACTGCCTTTATCAAATTCCTCTGTAAATAACCTCTATTTTTTTTTAGATTCAGGTCGTGTTGAACATGACCCAGTTTTACTATGTAATTTTTACTGTTTCATGACAGAAGGCTGGAGATTTGATAGTAACTTCCTCTACCCTCTGAAATAGTGTCCTAATTTTTTATGATTGTCTACTGCAAATTGCTGTATATTCCTCAGAATACTTTGTAAGTCTTATCTATAGGATATGAAAGCACTGGAGACTACAAGTAAGGAATGTGTTTGTTTTATGAGGTGGTTATGCCTATCCACTGACCTGTTTTAAGACTCTTAACTCCGTGTTGCTACTTTCAAGCTGAGGCAAAAGTTTCCTGTACTTTGAAGTTGATTAACACCTAATTTTCATAGACTCTGAATTCATAGTAATTTCATTTTGAAATAGGCATCATGCAAGTTGAAGGAGACTGATTTATTTCTTGTATTATTTTTTTGCTTGTGCAAAATGCAAAGAATTCTGAAAAGCAGAGATAATCACTGTACATTTGTATGTTAATGCTACCAGGTA
The DNA here is from genome assembly GCA_013397135.1 of Pachyramphus minor. Lineage (NCBI taxonomy): Eukaryota > Metazoa > Chordata > Aves > Passeriformes > Tyrannidae > Pachyramphus > Pachyramphus minor. The sequence goes on from VYXB01005635.1 coordinate 24,348, forward strand.
ATCATCTTGAAAGACGGAATATGATTAACACCTTGAATCATAAACTAGGGAAAATGTACAACACTTGACAGGGAATGAAACATCTAATACAATGTGAAAACATCTGGCCAGGAAATTGTTTTCCAAACACTGAAAATTATAAGCAATTATCAAGTGTTTTACCTGACTATTCTCATAACTCTGTTGTACTGACACTTTAACTGATATTATGCTTCATTTCTCAGCAGTCTGATTTTTGGATAATCACCCTAGATCTGTGATTTACACTCTTTCATCTTCCTGCTTGATGTGCATAGCAAATACTTCTGTGGTGTGCTTTAAGGGGGCAATCAAGGCTGCAGATGAAATAAGGCACTCGTGACAATTGAAGGGAAGAGCTTAATTTGGCAACTCTCATCAGTGAGGGATCTGACAGGATATCCAGGTGGCCCTAAATCAGCTTGAGCTAAACTTCTAGAGAAGTGAACCTGCATGTGCCAATTTTCTTAGCATAAGCTGGGTGTTATTTCCAAGAACTTTGACTTTGGGATGTGGCAAACTGCCAGAATATGGTGGCAGTTTTATTGGCTGATAATAATTTAAGATGACACTTGCCTGTGATGTAGATACCCGTCTGCAAACCCTACATGAAGAGAAAGGGCAGCTCCATCCTTTCCATACCCATTTATGCTATTTTTTTTTCTATCACGTGTTTTCCCAGAGGAGAAGGTAGAGTAATGGGGACAGAGTCCAAGGGTGCTGGGTTTCCTTTGACTCCAAGAACACTTGTAGCTCATAAATCCAGATGCTGTTTCTGTGCACCATTCCTGATTTTTATTGTGCTAATAACCCTTTTCCTGTAGCAAGCCTCAGCCACTAAGCAGAAACTGCCTTTTCATCTCAGAAATGGAGCTTCCTGTCTCAAATCATTCCAGGACATGCCATCAAACTGACATCCCTAGTGGTCATTTCCTCATCTCTGAGATGAAAGTTGGAGGAAGAAAAAAATGGCACTTTGTTCCTCAGTGAGCAGGTTCAGAGTAGGTCAGATCCTCACAATCTAACCCAAATTAAAAAAAAAAAAAAGAGGATTTAAATCAGGCTGGTTTGTAAAGGAAATAGGGTGAATTTTCACCTGAGGTGGTGACAGTGCTTCACTGCCATATGCCCTTAGGCTGTGTGAGGTCCAACCCTTGCTTTTATATAGTGGAGCTACTCACAGGACTGCATCAAGCAACAATCTGTGTGTGAACCTCCTAACTTAGCACTACAGGATGGACCATTGGATATCCAAGATCACATATCAGTGCAAAATGTTATTGGCTTTCATTTTGACCTGGATGGCCATACAGTCCTAATCTGGTATTTTTCTCATGCCAGGAAACAATGTATGTTCTATGTGGAAATTGTTTCTTTCTGCACTGTTTTTCTTCATTTTGATTTTTGCAGGTTGAGGAAATGTTCTTGCTTTTTTCCCCAGCGATAATTTTCCTATTTCATGAGCTGGAAAATTAAAAGGGAAATTTTAAAGCAATTTAGGGTTTTCAGTCTGAAGTACGCAGAAAAATCAAAGTCTCAAAATATTTCAAGGAAAGGCTGAAATAATCAAGTGAGCTTTGGAAAACAGTATTTTTCACTGCAATTGAATAATTCATATCAATGCATACAAGAGGATTAAAGATGAATGGAACAAGGGAATTTGAAATGAGAAAAAGGAAAACTTAAACTGAGAGAGTAAAAACTGAGTTCCGCATTTTGCATTTTTCTTTTTTCAAAAAAAAAGAATTAGTTGCAATCAGGATGTTTTGTATTCTAGTGCTAATATAACTATTTTCTGGGGATGACCCGCTTGAAATTTTTTTTGCAACCTTATAAATTACTTGGAATACACAATTTCCTACTGGAATTCTGTCATATTGTTTGACAGCTGCTTTCAGACCTTACTTGCCTTGCGTGACCTATATTTGCTCTGAGGCTTCTTTTAAACTTGTTAACATTATAGAGGAAGCTTTAACTGAGCTAATTCATTAGCAGTTCTGCATCCAAAGGAAAAAAAAAGGGCTAATCTAATTTAAAATTTGCAAATGAGAAGGGCTAGTTTTAAATTCAAGCAGTGACTGAAAATTGAATGCTCTGAGGACCCGGTCTGATTATGCTTTAAGTGACATTTCCTGTCAGATTTGAGGGAGGGTCAAGGTAAGTGCAGGGAACTGGAAAGGTGTGTGTTCTTCTGAATATTCAAAACTAAAATTCACCTACAATTTTTTTTTTTAATCCATAAAGAGTTCAAAATCACTGCTTCATATTACATGGTCAAAATGTTTTAGGTGTTCCATTTAATTCATATGCTCCATTTAATCTGAAAGTTCCGTGAGTCAAAGCTGGCTCCTTTAATGTCTCTAAACCCACAGAAACACTTGAGGTACATCTGGTGTATGAAAAAAGGTTGCAGGTAGTGCAGTTCACTGGACCTCTGGAGACCTGATTTTGGTTTTGTCTACCACTGACTGCTTGGATCTGGAGAGGCCACATCACTCTGCTACACTCCTGGTTTGTCTTTCAGGAGGGAAAAGGTAATATCACTGACCTTTAGAAACCATTTGAGATCCAATTATTTATAGATTAGGTAACATTACAGGACATGGTTGGGCTTTATTCAATGTAAAGGCTTGCTTATTTTTTGACTATGAACAGAGCATTTTTTCCTGTCAGTTATTGATAGATGGGATCACAACTTAGTGGTCAGTCCAAAGCATGTGCTGGTTTGAAGAGGAGGTTGAAGACAAAAGACAGCTCTGGACATTGGAAAAGTACATTTCATTTACAATAGGGTTGAACACCTTTACATTTATTATATGTCATCATGGCTTGGCTTCGCAAACGAAGATTTCGAAGGGCTCTATTCGCGCTTGCCAAAGGCTCACTGATGGCTGAAAGGCCAATGCAGGATGATCATTTTAAGGAACTTGGGTGGACACCCTAGGTGTTCCAGAATCTGCCATAGACCTTTTCTGCTCACAGTATCAAAAGCTTTGGTAAGATTGACAAAGGTTACATAAAGTGCTCTGTTCTGTCCCCTGCACTTCTCTTGCAGTTGTCTGAGCACGAATACCATGTCTGTGGTTCTCCTATTGGCTCTGAAACCACATTGGCTCTCAGGTAGAAGCTCTTTTGCTACAACAGGTATTAACCTGTTCAGAAGAATTCTGATTTTGCCAGCAATGGAGAGCAGAGTAATGCCTCGGTAGTTTGACCAATCTGATTTATCTCCTTTCTTCTTGTGTAAGGTCATGATGACTGCGTCACGGAGGTCTGATGGTAGTTCTCCTCGTTCCCAACAACTCACTAC
>VYXB01005635.1:28029-180664 GCA_013397135.1 Pachyramphus minor
AGTCCTTGTTTTTCTTGAAGGAGAATCCTAAGGATTCTTCAGAGGACTGCAGGATGCTGGTTTTAATATGTTGCCAGAGCGAGTCGGGAGAGGGATCTATGGGATGCTCTTCGAGCCTAGATTGAAGATTTGCCTGGAATTATTATATGTAGTGATCTAATAATCACAGAAAGATAAAAAACTCTATTAGCTTTTCATTGAATGACATTGTAGAAAGTAGCTTCAAAAGCTCTTCGGAGTAATTTGATCTGAGCGAATGTCTGGTGCTCACATTCTACCCTCTCAGATACTTTAATATGGAGCTTTCAGGAGTTTTGCCTTATTTACGGTGCTGAACGCTCAGAAAAGATGAGTGGGTTGTGCGATTTCTCTTGTTTAGTAAGTTCCAGTAAACAGCATCTGTATTTTTGTACCTCGCAGCCCTATTGCTCTTTTAAACTGTGCTGACAAAACAATTTCGCTCTAATGAAACAGCTCACTGCTGCTTCTCCAGAGAAAATAAAACTGAATTTGATGGCCTGGTTGTTACTGACAAAACATTTCATCATGAATACAGTTAAAGTTCCACTTTAATCATTAGACTAGGTTAGAAACAGCAGAATATCTAATATCTGAGTTGCCTTCGTTGTTCTTAGTGGGAACTTTGCATTGCACTGTGAATGTTGATGCCAACAAGAGAAATCTGCACAACTCTGAAGCATTGGCTTTACTGATAATCTTTGACCATAATATTTGTAGCAATTTAGCTTCCTGCAATGTTGGTTGTAAACTGGAAAACATTGCTACATAAGAACAGAAACCCAAATATTTAAGTCTGGAATATATCCAGCTAAACAAATTACTTCTCTAGGCTAACAGTCCAGCTGGTTCAGCAATGGAAATTATGAAAAGCAAATATGCAGCAAAATAGAATAATTCTGGGTATTATCTTGTATCCTTAAAGGTCCACCGCAGTTCTCCACAGTTCAGTCATTCCACGTGGATAAAGCTTAGCAGAAAAAACAACTTAGTCTGTGTGGGCTTGCTTACACACTTGGGAAAACTTGTCTGTGTGTTCAACATTTGTGTTACTGAAACATGAATTTAAGTGTTTACTTATATAAGTAAATAACATTGAATTGAAAAATTCTGATAACTCTCACTGAAATTTCCTAAAAATCACTACTCAAACTTCTGAATGTGAACAGCTGCATTAAAAAAAAAAAAAAAAATTTAAAAAACCCCAAACCCAGCAACCCCCCAAAGGAAAAAAAAAACAAACATCAACCCAACCCTGAGTATTGTAAGATTTATGCTTCAGCTGTAGACTGAATATTTGTCTGCTTGATACTTCAGCAGAGATCAGAGTCTTCTGTAATCCTGTTGTCATTCCGTGATAAAACTGAAGGAAAATAAAACAGGGAAAGGATGCTTCCAACTGAGATGGGAACAGAATCTGCTGAGAAAGAATTTGTGGTTCTTCTTAGGGAAAAACAGGCCTAAATATTGTGATTTTTACTTGGATTTTTTTTTTTTTTTTAAGCTTTGACCCTGGTAAATACTAGAAGGCATTGTTATTCCTGTGGTTTATGGCAGTTTCTGCATGTGTGGTGGGCTTTGCCTTGTGTGAGGAGAGTGTGTGGTTTTCTAGTGCTTTTGTATGGCAGTGATATGAATGTCTCTTCTATATATGTTAAAATAGACGTTAACAGAAGGTTTTGTCAGCTGCAAGCCTTGCCTAAATCTTCCCAGGTCTTCAAAGTTAAAACCCAAACAAGTTTGGGCTTCCAGGCAAGGTTTGTGCAATGGTTTCAGAGCACAGGAAATGAAATAAGAAAACAGAGATCACCATAATGAACCCTGTGGTTATCAGGAGAGTCTGAGCTCTCGAAAATACATCCCTGAGAATCTTTTCCGTGCTGAGTGAAGACTCATTGTGCTGTTTTGACATCCATATGAAAACACAACTGCTGAGGACAACAGGAAGCTTTCAAAACTTGTGCAAAATGTCGTCTTTCAGGCAAAACTACAGCAGGCTGCAGAGTGCTTGGTATTTACTGAATTTGAACAAGAAAAAAGGCCTGGTGCCACTGGGTGTTGAAGCTCTGGGGAGCGTGTTTTATGCAGAGGGCCTAGAAATTAGATGTCTGTGTCTTTCCTTCCTTGTTGTTGTCACAGCCAGAGAGGTTCATGAGACACATGAGCTGTCTGGGAGGGAAATGCAGGACTCTGAACATTTCAGTCTCTCAAAATATGATGATTTGTAGGCAAGTGTAGCTGTCCATGAAAGGAGTTGCAATGATAGCTCTGGGAAACCCTTGAAGAATCGCTATGAACATGTGCACATGATTTCCTTCGTGTGAACACCCCTTAGATCGAGCTCTCCTTCAGAATTGTTTCCTTTCTGAACTCACATCTCCATCCGTCTATCTCAATACCCATCCCTTTGCTGCTAGATCAAGCTCAGAGTGACTGGGGTTACTCTGCCTCTGCCCTTTTCTCCAAGGGACATTGTCACTTGCTTCCTTCTCGGTGATTTGAGCACATCTAACCTGAGTTATCAGATTTTCTTATGCTGCTTTCACTTAGTCTTTTCAGGTGCCTCTAACCATTACAGATTCTTTCTCCAAAGCATCTTTAAGATGTTGCTCTGCTCTATTGCTCCCTGAGCAGGCTTTCAAAGCTTAATGTTCCAATTTTTGTAACAAATTCCTGTATGATTTGAGAATGCTGCCAAAGGATTGTGTACTGGTGGTGGTTCTGATCATTTTTAACTCTGCTTTTTATTCCTCTGCAGACTCCCAATTTTCTTTCACAGCAAACATTTTCACTTGACCTTCAGAGAACCTTGCTTCCCTTTCCACTTTTCACATTGTCATTTACCCATAGGTTGAATTTGTCTTAGGTCCACTGCCTTTGAATACACTCCTGTGTAGTTTTGCCCCATCCTGACCCCACATTATATGTGACAAAATTTCTAGAAACATCTGTAAGCTTCATTCTTTCAAAGGCCTTATTTAAGCTCTACAAATCCTGACAGTGATTCTCTGACATACATGACAGTTGTCCATCATAATGGTCTGTGTCCTCTTTATTTTCCAGAACCACTCCAGTTTGTCCCAGTTGATCATCTCTGTGTGGTTTTACTTTTCAAAAATGGCTGTTCTGCGGTGACTTCAGTAGTTTGATAACAGAATCTCACCTGGATAGTTGAACTGCACTTAAAATGCTTGGCTGATGTTTCAATATTTCTGTAGAATGTTGGATTTGTTTGTACTTCACCCTGATTTTACACCATAAGACCTCAGATGAGGATACTGACACTTCCTTGACACTTCTAGCACTGATTTACAGAACAGTTGTTCTATGACATAAGACAAATTGAACACAACCTGCACACTTTGAGGAGGGGTCAAACCACTGTGTTGCATAGTTGTTTTTTTGTCTTGGCCAAACATATAGGAGGAGAAAATTTCCTCAAAATTTAAATGATAAAAAATTAATTTTTTGCTCTGCTCTGTTTACGTGCATTGATAGCAAAATGTCTCACTGGATCACTAAAAATTAAATGTGTAATCCAGAGAAGTTGTTTGGCAGTGATTTGCTTCCAATACTTTGGGACTGGGTTGAGACTAAATTGCTTCAGTTTCATCTCTCATTTTTACTGCTTATTTTTCTGCTTTTTTTTAAATGCTCTTCCATAGTTAGATTTTGTGTCCTTTAACAAATGTTATAGCCTCTAAACAATGACAGTGTTCTCTCAAATTCTTACCCCTATTCTTCAATTCGAGCCCTAATTAATTTAGTTTTTGTGAACTGTGTTTCATTGGATTAAGTGATTCTTACACATGAAGTCAGTCAAACATTTTAAGTTCTTCTGGGATAAAAATTATGGGTGATTATTGTAGGTCCCTTCCAACTGAAATATTCTGTTTTCTGAAATATTCTGTCATTGCCAAGTCCTATGTACCCGTGATTACCTGTCCTGTAATCACTTCAGATTATCAGTTCACATTTGGTCAGTGCCATTGATATATTTTTTATGAATAATTACCTGTTTGGATGTGTATATTATTTTCCTTGCAGTACAAACTTTAATAACCCCTAACCTGATCAAAATATTTTTTTTTCCAAATTCCATGTTTAACAATAGGCTCTTAAATGTCTTCTGATATTTTATGATAGCAGAGAGAAATTTAACTTTTTCTTATAACTGGAGAGAAGACAAGCCAGAAAAGAGTTACCATAATCTTATAAAATGTATCAAGAATGTTAATTCAAATAAGTAGCTTGTTTTGCTTCGACAGAAAAATTGAAGGCAAGCTAAAACTAGAGTTTCCAAAATGTTTTAATGACCCTTATCGTATGCTGGTGGGGTACAAGAAATGCTACTTTTTAATTTAAAATAAATCCAACTTCTGCCTAATGTGTGTGGTGGGCAATTTGCAATTATGATCTTCATGATGAGATTCCTCCATGAAATGAGAGGCGTATTATAATTTAAATGGAGCTGTAGATCTGGTTGATTTTAATTTGTGACCCAGGGGTCAGTAGTTACTGGGTGCAATAACCCTTTGGTAATGTGACTCTTCAAGGCACATTTGTGTAATGAGAAATCATAACTAGTTATAGGAGGCATGATGATTTTTTTGCCTTTCCAATTCAAATATGCTGCTCTATCAGTCTCCATTTTATATGCTTACAACTCCGGATAACATGTTTTTTTGCTATAAAAGCCTCTGAAGCTCTTGGCAGCATCTGATTTAGAGAGGTTTACACAGTGCTACTGTTGCAGCATGCAGCCACAGCCCATTGTTAGCTCCTCCCTGAGAACTCAGCCTCTCTCGGCTGTGGCCGTTGTGATTTTGGTGCACTTCAGCTTGTTGCTGCTGTTCCCCATTCCTGTGACTTGGGTGACTTGTTGATGGCAGTTTGATTAACTGAAATGAAATGACAAAATTTATGTGTGTTTTTTAACTACCAGGAGACTGTGCAGACCAGTAAGAGATGAAGAGCTGGTTGGCCTCTTGTCCTGAGCATTTAAATGTGTCGTGTGCTAAGACATCCTAAGTGACTTATTTTTTTCTGTTGAATACTCATGCATCTGTCAGGGGTAAGAGGAATAACAGCACTACTTTCATGTCCTTGCATGTATCAGAGGAAGTGCTCTCACCTTCAGTTCCAGCAGTAACACCTCTCTGCAACACCTAATTCTTCCTTTCTCTTTGGTTTTCCTCCTGCTGGTTTCCCAGTGCTGTTCCTGCAGGATCAGTGGCAGGATTTCAGCTGAAGGGAAACACACCCAGCAGAAGACGGTGTCTTCTGTGTCCCAGCTCTCATGCTTGACATGCAGCCAGGGATCAATGTGCTCCCAGTGCTGCACGAGTAGATCTTGCAATTCTTGTTGGAAATGGGTATTGATTACCTCTGCAAATAGACGTGGGATGAGCAACACAAAAACATGGCAGATGCTCCAATTAAGAAACACATCAGGGATTGTTAATCACTGTCCCAGGCAGCTTTTCAGAAATGCTGTTGGCAAAGAAGATGCTGTAAGAGTACACACAGAAAGTGTTGGGGGAAAAGGAGCAGCAGCAACTTCTACCAAAGAAAGGGGAAAGGTGCTCTTTCTTTGCCATGTGGTATCCTCATGGCAGCAGGTGATCCAGGGAAATCTCAGTCAGATGAATTTATCTGTGTAACAGGGCTCTCAGAGCTGTGCATTACAGCCATGCATTACACCATGCCATCAATGGAGCTGGCTATAGGGTTAAATGATATTTCAAAATAATTTCTGTGCAGTATCTATTGTTTTATTCATAACAGATCTGAGGTACAAAATCTAACAGTGTTCCCAGACTCTGGGCCGAATCTGGTGTGTACACATGGCCTTTCAGAGTGAATTTCTTCCAACCTGGAGAAGGAATACCCTCACCTTGCTATCCTTTAACATATTGGCTTGATAAAATAAGTAGTACCTGTTGCAAAATTAACAAGCCTACTTCATTAGAGCTAATAGTGGAGAAAGGAATGATTATTAAATTGAATTTTAGAATTAGAAGATGCTTCACAGCTGACATGCAGCATTCTCAAGAATGCTAAGTTCAGAGCAGGCAAAGTCTGCATTTAGCCAGGCTTTCTACAGTATGTTTTTAAGAGGAAGTATTTGTGGAGTGAGCTTTGATAGCAGTGTTAGTTCTCATTTTACCTCAATTTATCATTTAGACACTTCACTCAGGCACAGGAGGACCTTGCCTCTACTTCCTTCCCACTGAGCATCCTGCCTTCTCATTCGGGCCGTCTCGAATGCCTCTCTCCATTATCTGGCAGCCAATGTCAAATTGGTTCCAGTTTAAAAGGGTAGCACGAGTGCAAAAGCAAGCCCAGCCCTGCCTTTCATGCTGTGTCTGCAGAGAGTCAGAGGGAGCTGAAATTCCCTCAAAGAGGAGCAATACACATGTACACTTTGATATGATGGATGGTTTTGTCCGTGTACTAGGTGCAGAGACAAATGGGGGTTGATGGCAGAGGGAAAAGAAAACCTCCCTCGCTTTTGATTTATAATGGATTAATACAACATGTCTGGAGGCCATGGACAGGCAGAAAAGGACTGTGAAAGCAAAATAATCCTGGATTTAGAGCATGACTGCAGAAATCAGAGAGGTCTTGGTAAGCCTTGGGAGCTTACTAAAAAACCTCTCATGTGCTGAAGAACTTGAAGAAAGTGGCTGGGGAGAGACCAGTTTTGTAGGTCTAATTTTTGAACTAGGGCACCTATGGTAAGAGCTCAGTGGCAGCAAAATACTTCTGCTTATGCCTCTTTTTCTCTCATTGTGATTCTGGAGAGTTCACACACAATGGAATATAGTGTTGCAAGTGTCCACTCTTAGAATCTGCAGACCAGAAATGTAATAGCTGAGCTCACAAGGCCAGTTTTTTCATCTGGCTTCTTTGTCCTCTTGTGACCTTCCACTTTTCCTTCCCAGTAACAGGTCTCTTGTTTCCCAGTTTAAGAGAAGGACTTTTAAATGAGTTCTTGGATCATTCCTAAGCCATGTGCCTGCCTAAGGACTGTACAGAGCTCGGGGAGTCTGAGTCTCACAGAGGAGTTCTAAATCTGGCCAAATATTGGGTGGTGAAAGAAGCACAAAAGGTTTGCCTTGATGAATTTGGAATTAAAAAGCCAGCTACCTAATTCAAGAGAGCTAAACAAATGCAGTGGCAAACCAGGGCTGCTTTTGGAGTCGTGTTGTAATTCATGCTCTGCTACTGGCTGGAGAGGATACCATTGCATTTCAATGCAAGTCAGTCTTAGAGTTAGTAAGAAATATGTATTTATACATCTATATGCCTAAGAAACCCAGCAGTAAAAGCAGTATGCTTTTTCCTGCAATAACTACAAGTTAGAAATGTATATGAATACTTGTTTATATTAGAAAGAGTTTGACCAGCTGCTCTGTTTGGACACTTAAAACCATTTTTTTTAACCATTCTCTGTCTCGGAAACCTTTGTGTAGGTCATGAAACAGAAGCAGAATATTTATATATGGAAAAAAAATTCTGAGAGAAGTTTCTGGATTAGTTTACTTATTACTATGTTAGAAGTTACTTTTGTGCCTTTTCTATGGATGAATTTATTAGCTAAATCTCTTGATTTAGTATAGCACTGATGTGGAGCCTTTTCAGGCCCTTCAGACCCAAGGCAGCAGTGGAATGGGTGTGGGAATTCCTCAGGAGAATGACTGATAATGCAGAAATGCAGACTTCTCAGCTCAGAGCAGGAAAGGGAGTCATTTGAAGGGGCTGCTTTAATAATATATGTATTTCAAATGTATATTGCATTGCCTATCTGGAAAAGACAAATTGGTGAGGAGTCTTTAGGAATTGCTCTGGGACCGGGTACTCAAGGGAGATCTGCTTCATTCGGTGTTTGTTCCACCTGTCTCTGGGTGGTACAGTGTTAGCTCAGATGTACAGCTTTCCAGTCAAACTCTGCCATAATAGCAGGGAATAAGTGACATTATGTGAGGCCATTTGGAATGTTTATAACCACTGGCTGAACTCGCTGCCAGCATTCAGTGCCCGGAACAGCTGGGACTCCCTCTCCGTGTCAGCGGTCACTCGGAGCTGTTGCAGCTCTCTCTGCTCAGAGGGGTGTGCTCTGGGATTCCTGTTTTATCCAGCTGTGACTGTGCAGTGCTTGTCTGGGAGCCCTCCTTAGCCGGGCTTTGAGCCTCCCACCTGGAACCAGGAGGAGCTGGTTCTGCTCCTCTGTATGCTTCGAGCTCACTGGAGAGTGAACCATCCCCCCTGGGTACCACAGGTACTTATGATAAGGAACCTGTGCTAGAGACCCACAATATTGTCATGCTGAGGAACGGACAGGGTCCCAAAGAACATTCTATCTGTCTTACCCTTTAAAAGTTTTTTCGCTTACCTGTTGTGAGCATGTTTGCTCTAAATTTTTCTGGTAACTGCAGAATCAGCAGCTTTAAAAACCTGTTCTTTGCCAATGTTACCTTCTGATTTCAGTGCTAAATGCAAATCATATTATTCCATTATTTGCTTAGTATTTTGAAATCTCACCACGAACCACTTAGCCTTTTTGTTACTGGTTTGTCTTTTAATAGAAATATATTTTCAGTTAAATGTACCTGAGGTCAGTATGTCTTTCTTCATGATCCATTTCTTTTCAAAGTCCTCTTCCTTCAATAACCTCAAAGGTTTTTCTTTGTTGCTCATGCAGATTAGTTCTTGACACACTGTTTTCCAGCCATCAGTAGTAAATATTTGTCCTTTAAAATCTGAGCTCTAAATGTTATTGAAGTGTTCAGTATACTGATATATTTTGAGTCTGAGAGCTCTCCTTTGCATGGATTCAGAGTTGAATGCCACAAAATCTGTTCACGTTAATCTTCCTCAAGGAAAAACCCCACAAACGTGTTTCCTTGAACAAGGAAAACAAATTATTCAAATTATTTTTTTCCCTCTCAATTTAATTGTAAATATCCAAACTCTGTTAGTGTAGTGCATTCTGCACTCTCTAAAAAGCACTTCTGGGAGAGCAAGGTTCCAAATACAGACACATTTCTGCAGCTGAACTGGCCAGGAGAGTCTCCTTTACCAAGTGAGCATTGGAATGTGTCCTAAGATAAATGGACCTTTTGCTTCCTCGGAATTAAAGCTGAGGAAGTTACTTAAAACTTTCTTAAAACGCAATGATGGGGAAATTATGCCTGTAAAAAAAGTATTTTTTTTTAAAATGATGTATTATTCCTTGATTAAGAGAAGAAAGCCTGAGCAAAGAATCTTAAATTAGATATCTATTATGCCCCAGGCAAGGAGGCTTTCTAAGCAGAGGAAACTATTGATCCCATGTCTGGCTTTCTAGCACAGGAACACAGAGTGCAATCCATTATAAAGTGAAAGCAAAGCCATTATCCTCCTCGAGCATTCAATTAGACTATTACTTTATCTGCCTTAATTGATGCTGCTAATAGTATCATATTTAATTGTTTCATATAGGTGGAAAACAGGCTTCTTGGTGAGTAGCAACAGCAGCAGAGCTGGAGGTGGGTTCCTGATCAACGTGCGACACATCACCTTAAACTTGGCCTGGGACGGTCTGCAATGGTTGGTGTTCCTTCCAAATGAAGGGCACTCAGAGTTTGCTTTCAGAGAAATGGTGCTTTATCAAAGAATGTCTCTTGAATTGTGGTAATTATTCAGTAAGTGCTTGCTAATGCTGTTTTCTCATGTCCCACTCTCTCTTCTCAAAGATTTAGATAATAATTTGTTTTAGCTGTGGATCAAGTGAGATTTTTCTCCTTGGAACCTCATAACAGATATGCACATGTGTGCATGTGTAATAATATACTGTAAATATATATTTGTGTATATATATATATAAATATATGGATGCATTTGTGCCTAGGCACTTTACAAATACACACACATATCTATATATCTGTGTCATGGATAGGAGGAGATCGGTGTCTTGGGCCCTGAAATACTGCATTTGCAATAAAATATCTTCTTTCAGAACTCCAAATCACCCTGCATGTCTGCAGGGATGTATCCAACAAATTGAAACTGAGTCCAAGTATGGTAACAAAAACTTTGAAATTTGATTGACCTAAGAGAAAATGACATTGAAGGCACATGACAAACAAAAAAAAAGTGAATGACATGAAATGCAAACTCGGTGTAAATATTTGGTTCCTCTCTTCTAGCACCCTGTTCTTCTTCTCCATAGATATTTACAGATTTTTTTCCTGAATCCTGTATTCTGCGACTTTGTTTAGGGACTTTACATCTTCCTTTCAGCTGAAGAGAAGAAGCTGTATTATAATGTCTAGATTGTTTATTATGGTGTACAATATGTGCCTCATCTTCCTAGTATTTAAAACCTGTATTTTCTTAATATTTTCTTCTATTTTCTTAATGTTTTCTTCTGCCTGGAAACTCTTACCACTTTCAATTACCTGGATAGCTGATGAGAGATGTTTCTTCTGGTAATAGAAGTAAGTGTCTACAATTTAAAGGACAGTAATTATTTAAAATGAGCTTGATAAAATGACAGTATAGAATTTATAGCTGGTTTTATTCAAACAAGCAAACAAAAATAAAACCAGACAAAGTCACTCCCAAACCCAAATAACATCCTACTATGTGATAGGGTGTTTTTGGAAGTCAAAAGTACAGCATATGACAAGATCCTTGTTAAAATTGCTTGCTGCTGATGTTTAGAGAACACCAGCCATCTTTCACAGGCATTCTGCGTGAGAATGAAACAAAAGAATTTATATATTTTTGTGAAATGGAACAGCTGAAATGTCTATTACTAGTCTGAAAGGTCAAGTTTTCAATTTGAGTCTCTCTAGTCTGGAGTAACCAGGGAGTGTTCACCTTGGACCTGAGACATCTTCATGTTCAAAGCTTTGTCAGAACCCATGCATTTCTGAAATGTTCTGCTTTTGAAGCAAAACATTTCAGCAGAGACAGATCTTGCACTGCCTGGAGATGTTGTATTTTTCTATGTCAGTTTATCAATATTGTCCATAAAGGACAAAGAACATTTAAAACTACTTACAATATAGTGATCCTTTTATTATAGGGTGCTGACTACATACAGGTGATGCACAGTGTAGGTTTTATGTGTATTTACAACTAAGTACATGAAAATTAGGTAATAAATTTCCTTTTTCTTTATGTGTATGACTATTTTAGCAAGTGGACCTTTTTTGTGTGTGTATGGGCTATTTGTTTCTCCACTTAAACCAATACAGTATTTTGTAGTACACCAACACATGTAAATATATAAACTTATTGGCTTGTGACAGAAAAAGCAGTTATAGGAACGTAGTACAATAATATGCATGAAGTTACATAACTTACATTTAAAAATTGTCAAACCAGCCTTCTTTCAGGGATCCACATATTTTATCAAATATTACTGTCAATTTGTATTGCTGGAAACCTGTGAACAGTCAACTGCACTTTACTGACTCTAAGTTTTAAAGTAGGATTATGTTACTCGACTGGAAAATAACCGAGGAACAAATTGGGAAAGAAAAATCTCTCTGTTTTCCAGCTCAATAAGATCTTTAACTGTTACATAAATTCTAAACTATACCGCATGTAATATTTGAAAAGCACTTTTGACTTGAACGCGAGATAAGTGTTTTTGTTCCTATATTGCATCAATTTTGAAAGTCTAAGGGACATTTCAAATAATCAAATGGCAGCACTAAACCATGAGAATGTAATTATCTTTCTACAGCTATTCTTAGCTTCACTTTGAACAGTTTGATAATTGAATAAGTCTTGTAACAATTTAAAGTCGGATTCACAGTCTACATCACTGTGTAATGGCCTCTATAATTTCTTTCTCTAAGTTATTTTGTTTAGCATCTGTTTTTTTTTCTTGCGCATATTCTTTCAAATCTATATAAAAAATAAAGCAGTCCTTCAGTGGTGGATTTAATTCCATTGCATATTTTTTTACATAAGTTATAATTGCTAGGTGAACCAGAATTGCAACAACTCCTAACGCCACAACATTTGAATAACAGCAGAAATTTTGTGGTTGGATAAATGGCTTCTAATGCACCACTATCAAATCTTTGCAGAAGGAAAGTGCTGTCATCAAGTGTCACAATAGTGATACAGTCTGGTTTAGATCTGAATAATTGCATAGTGGATTATGTTAATGCTACTATAGACAGTTCAAAGCAAATTTGCCAAGCTTTTAGTTTTCAGGAATGCTGTTAGCAGGTTGTTCTTGTCCCCTACTGCTGTCCTGAGAGAAGGTCCGGTAATTAACAACCTGCACAGCTCTCTCTAGCAATGGTGTGAAAGTCCCTGTCCTCAGCTGCTGGCTGTGTCTGCTGGATGGAGTAATTGATCTCTAAACGATCACAGGTGCTTGTGCTACAGGCAGGGAGGTTCACAAAGCAGGTCGACCAAACTTTTATGACATAAACTTACCTAAGGGGCATCACTTGTTGTTCCAGCTGTCTGGGTGAAGCTCTTGATGTTTCCTTCAGTGAAGCCTTTGCTCCTAAGTGTGCCACTGGTAACAGGATAATATTTTACTTCTGACGTCTCTTGTCAGGTAGGAATATTGCTTGTATTTTACACGGTATTTAAAGTCATATTTGGGTTATTGGGCTTCTCTGATAACAAACACACATCATAGAAAGCTGTGAATGCCTTGACCTGTTGTGCTGGTAAATGTTTAACACTTGACACGTGCTAGTCATAGCAGACCTACACTGCTCATGTTGTGGCTTCTGCCTTATTTAGATGTATTAAAACATTTTTAAAATTGTGAATTGTGTTCATCGCTGAAGAATCCTCCACTGAAGTCAGAAGTCACTTTGCCAGTGGACTTGGTGGCTAATGGAGCCCCGACTGCACTCGGCAACAGTTTTACACCCTATAGAGTTGTGTCCCCTATCTCTTGGGAGTTCCTTGGGCTGCTTCTCTCTTATGTATTTTCTATTTAGTCACTTCAGCTGAGCTCTTTGATTTCAATTAACGTTGCTCTCTTACAGTGAATGTGGTTAAGCCACTTTGTGCATTTGCTTAGTATTGTCTCAAATGCTTCTTGAAGTGTTCCTTTGGTTTCCTTTATTAACATATCCATACGTGGAAATCTGTAACTTGCATAAAGTGTTTCAGTCGTGTGGAAGTAACTGATCTTTAACCTAGAAATAACCATCACAGATAAAATACCCAAAGCAATAGAGTCCTGCAGAAATCTAATCCACATCCCCATTGCCTTCCCTGAAGACACAGTGTTTATCTCCTTCTTTCGAGTGTTACTCTCTATGTATCTAAGGAGAAACTGTTTACTCCCAGCAGAAAAAGATGTATTGAAGCCCCCTGCTATCTTAAAGCTCTTATGTAAGGGGAGATTATGCCTTGAGTTTTCAGTCATATCTGTAGCATTTTGTTGATGCCTTCATCACTGTTTTGTAACTCTTGCCCTTGTTTTCAAAGTGTGGGTGAGATTAATTAGGCTTTCCTTCCCATCAGGCTGGGCTCAGAAGATGGGACAATAATTTTTGAAAGTAGTGCTCCCCGCAGTGTTCATTCTAACAGAAATGAGCTCTGGTGGTAATTCTGTGCTGCCTTGTTTACACCAGTGGGAAGGGCATAATATCACCTAACAAATGGGAAAACTGCTGCAAGTATGTAGATCTACTCTGTTTTTTCTCAATGATCTCATTTTAGAACAGGCTCCATCTTGCATATCTTGTATTTGAAGTTGTTAGTCTATACATATGTAGTTACAGATAGTTCTTCTTTTTATCATCTTAGATGTAAAGTTTTCACATAATATTTAGAGAGTATTCACATGTAGTGACATGTAGTGACTGTTCCCTGTTATTTGAAATACCAGAATTTTTTTCTATTCACTCTTCTTGTCCCATGTGCACCTTTCCATTTTCAGTGATGTTGTTCCTGTCAGAAACAGTTTTATAGATTAACTGTCGCCAAAACATGGACTTGTTCTAATTCTCCTTTTCAAAATCCCCTTTTTTGACCCTCTTGAAAAGCAAAAGCATTGTGATGGTCACCGGAGCTGTGACTGATTGCCTTGTTTGTGAAAGAGAGGGTGAAAAAGCAACTTCAGCCTGCTATAAATGTGCTGAAAACTTTGAGATCCGGGTGCATGTTTACTCCATACTTTTTGACAGGTTTCTAAATGACTGTTGCAGAAGGATATGTACATAGGTACTAAATAAAATAGCAGTTGACCAGCGTGTTATTTTTATTTATGATCCTTTTATTATGTTATTACGTTATTTTTACATCCAAGAAAAGCTTAGAGGGAAAGTTTTCCACTTGAATGACAGATATATGGATACTAAGTAACAAAAGGTGATGGAAGGTTTAAGCTTGGAGTCTGTTGGGAGAGGAGAGACTTGCCAGTGGGTTCTGTGTTCAGGCTGGTGGGAGGGCTGGAGGACCCAAGGGCTCGGGGTCGTGGCCTCTGCTCCTCCATGGTTGGTTAGAAAAGTGAGTCATGTTTAATGTCAGCAGCAGCACCAACTGAAGAGAGGCTGTCAGGGTAAAGAGAAGAGGAAAGGAGAGTTTGGCTCTAAAATTCTTCCCAGTTTGTTGTAAGAAAAAGTTTGAATCTGCTATACCTATCAGCAAAGTCATAAAAAAAAAGAGATGAACCATCCTATTATAGATTATATAGCTTTCTGAGCTTTTATGGTTTCACTGACAGCCCAATACCAAATGAAGACTTTTTTCCCCCCTCTCTCTCCTCCAATGTACATCAGATGGTTTATAGTCTAGTGCATTTTCCCCATCCTTTGTGCTTTCATCTCTCCAGACTTGTTATGGCTGTCCTCCCCAAAGGTCCCTTTTCCCTCTCTGCTTCCATGTAAATGAGTCACCAGCACTTTCTGCTAAATATTCTATTAATTTGCCTTCTCTTTTTCTCTATTTATTTATTTTTTTTTAATTAAAAAAAAGAGTGCTTTCTTGAAGTAGATATATGTAAGCTGGTGAGAGGTTTGGGCCATGCTGTACAGCAAAGAGACTGTCTGCGTCAGAACTTTTGCTGACAATTCCCACATGCACCTACAACTGATGTCAGCCTCTTTTCCATGTAGACCTTGAGGGTGATTGAGGGTAAATCACTTTATCCAAGACAACCTCTGTCCTCTCTGGTAGGAAGAGCCCACCCTCAGAGTCTGAGAGATGGTCCCTGAGGCTTCCAGGTGGATGGTGCTGCACTGACAGCCCCAACCTTTGCTCTGTTTGTATCATATGCAATCCATGCTTCACCTCCTTACAGCTGAATGCTGATTGTTCCATAGCATAAGTGGGAACAGAGGCTCCTCAGCTGTGCTGTGACACTGGCAACTGGCCACTTAGAGACATATGTCCTGGAACAGCGACAGAAATGGCCTCTGATTGCTCCCCCCCCACATCCGCACCGCTGATTGTGAGCTCGAGAAATGCCACTTGAACCTCGGGGCCTGCTCTTGGGCTCTGCTGCTCGCCCTTGCTGAGGGTGCTCTGCTGCAAGGGGCAGGAACACTTCTGCTTTGATGGCTGGTAGGAATCTTAGTGTTAGCTAAATTAAAAATAGCTGTGTTTTTAAAAATTGTAGGATGTTAGGAAGTGTGATTCTCATGGCTATGCATGAAACTCCAGTGCTGATGGAGTCCTTGCTTGATGCAGAGGACATGGGCCTCAGCTACTGTATATAATATCTGTTGTCAGAGAGGACTCAGTTCCACAGGAATTCTCAAATACAGTTGCTTTTTTGGTCTCCTTCAGTCCATAATTATAAAACACGATTTCAAATCTACTTCTTGTAAGTTTTTCTTTATTTATTTAGCTGTAACATGGCCTTATGGAATAAACCTGTTGTTTTGTTTTTAAAAAAACCCACAAAAACCAAAACAACCAAGCCCCAAAAACTTCATTGCAATTAATCTCTTATGATAAAAATATTATGAAACTGTCTTCAGGCCTTGATCATTTATCTAATGGCTTTGCCATGCCACATTTTCTACAAGGGATGGTGTTGTTATTAATCTATAAAATGAGCTCTGGGGGGTGCAAGATAATAGAAGGAAGCCAATATAAAAACCTCCCAGTCATGACTTATGGAGAAATCTTTTGACTATAAAGTTTTCTTAGTAGTATCACGAAGGAGCTCTCTTCCAGCAAGGTGCTTTGTGACAGATTTGTTGCTACAAGCTAATTTCTGAATATAAGCAAATATCAGAGGTCATGTTCAGGACTACCTGCCAGTGGTTTGATACAAGTCAATTTGAAATACAGTGTAAATATTCATGCATTGGAAGCTGGGGCTTGTGTGCCTGGTCTGAGATGCACTGAGTTGCCTAAAGCAAAATTCTTCAAGGTTAGTCACTTGGAGCTGGAGAGGTAATGCTTTTTTAAAAAATGCACCTGCATGCTTTTATCACATGGGGACTAAGCATGGGAACCTAATTTCTACGTTTTAAAGATTGGAATATTAATATATAACAAACTCGAAGAACTTGGAGGTATTTGAATAATTAAAAAAGAAAAAAGAAGAGAAGGAAAAAGCTATTGTGTATTTTGAGAAACAGCTTTCTGTGTGAGGTATCCAGATATAGATGTGTTTCGGGCACACAGGGGCATATTACACTTTGATTTATGTCAGCAGATAGCATTATCTTTATGGAAATTTTAATACCAATCGCTTTCAAAAATGTACATTGAAAGTTTTTTCATTAGTGTTCGCATCGCAGGGGTTTTAATTTCATTTCTTGTTTTCCTCTGTTTGATACTCCAAGTCTCATCTCTCTTTTAATACATCACAATTAGTTGGGCTGCTGAGGTCACAATTAATACCAAGGACCGCAGCATCTTTCTCCTCTTTTGGTTCAACACAGACGGTGAATCTGTGACAGACTCACCAGTGGGTAGAGGTGATAAAACCGGTTACAATTTAATAAATAATGTTAAAATATATGTATCATGTTCTGACAGATAAATTGAACCCATTTGAAGCAGCGGTCCATCAGTTTTCCAAGGTGGAAAAGCCAATGTATCTGTTCTCAAGCCTCTGTTTCAATGACAGTTGTCAGTGTAAAACAAATGCAGCTTGTTGTGTTTGAGGGCAGAGAATAAGGCACAGCGTAATGTGTGGGCTGGAAAATACCTTTGGGCTTCTTCAAGGAGGTCATGGTTAAGAAATACTTCCACAAATTGGATTCCTTGCCAATTGGCTCCTTAGCAGGCAGTGCTATCACAGCTTCATTGCCCACAGCACTGCTCCCCAGCCCCTCTCTAAAGCCAGCAGTGTACTTCAGGTTCCAGAGATTCCCAACTGCAGCTTTTAGCCATGACACCCCATCTCCTCCTTTTGGATTTTGCTTGGTAATGTCCTTGCCCTGGCTGTAGTGCAGCCTGCCTGGAAAAGCAGGTTGTTTTGAAGCAAAGCCTTGGCTGTGAGGAGCTTGTGTCCAAGTGATGAGACACTTCTGGGGCCTGCATAAATTGTTTAGGAAGGACACCAGCCTCCGATTGCTGCCCTGTTAAATCTGTCCAAGCTCCAGGTCAGCAACTTCCATCCTCATCCTTCTGCATTGATCTCTCTCACTTCTTACACAGTAACATTCCTCTTCTCCTGTATTTGCAGTTTATAAGGTAGTTAGCTGCAAAGGAACAATGATCCTCTTTCTTGAATTACAAAACAAAGGAAGTTGTTTTGGGTAGGATGTTTCAGATGTAAAACCAGTGGGAAAGAAATTGAAGGGAAGAACATATCCAGTGGAAACCTGTGGGGTTTGTGTGTGTTTGTTTATATTTTTCCTATATGAACTATTCAAATAATCAGTCTGGTGATTGCTTTAGCTTTCTGTTTGGGACAGAGGGACCAAGATCAAGCATCATTCTCTTCTCTTCTCTTTTTTTGCCCTTTAATTTTCTTCTCTCTCTGTTGTTATGCTGTGGGTACCCTGTCATTGGCCTGGAAGAGACTTCTCAAGAAGCCTCTCAGCAAGACTGTTGGGAACCAGCCTGGCAAAGTTTATTTAGTGACAAACTGATGCATCAGTTACGTCTTACTTTCACTCCAACTATATTTAGGGTTATGTGCTGTTCAAGGGAATTGTGTTTGCAAGTTAGAATTTTTTGCTCACTTTTACTAGTGAAATGCTAATTAAAAGAGAAAAATGTAATTACCACTAGCAAACAGTCCTGGGGTCCCAACTGCCTTTTGATCATGGAAAGGACCAGGACTATTAAAACTAACCATATTTTTTTAATTAAAAAATATGTTATCAGGCATTAAAATAAACAAGTCTTAACTGCTAAACCTTTTGGATAGGTAGCTGCAATGTTCCCTCTGCAGATATTACAATACAATTATATTACAATCCCTCTGCAATTATTACAATTAATACCTGCTCTGTATCAAGCTGCAAACCTTTACGTTGCACTTATCAAAATATCCATCTCACTTCTCTGTTTCTGAAGTTCCTTGTACAGTAGCTGGAGCAGCTATGGAGCAGAAGGTGAGCTCCAGCATGAGGGCCAGTCATTTCATTTGCCTTTTTCTGCCTTTTTTTATCATTGTTTTTGTAGCTGAATCAGCCTCGTGGTCGTGGTTAATACCTTGTATTAAACCATTCCATCTCTGATTCTGAATTCGGGGTTAGATCTTCCCTCTCGTCCTTACCTCCCTCTCTCATGATTTCCCTGTACCTGAGCACTGAGCTCCTTGGGAGGTTTCACACTGATCTGCACGGCATCTCACATGTTTTAGGAACCAGCTCTGGCAGGACTGCCTTGGTGGGGAATCCTGAAAGTCCAACATGAGCTTTAGGAGAAGCACCTGCAATGTGGAACGCTGGAAACAAAGGTGGAAATAAAGTTTGGCACCATAAAAATAAACCCTCCTGAGTTTATTTAAATAGTTAAACGGTGCATTCAGCAGTGAGGAGCCTGCAATCCTGGCAGCCTGGGCAGCCAGCAAGATCTGCCATAGCCTGAAGGGACTGCAGCCTCCTTGGCCTTTCCCCTCTTGCTGAGAACGCTACTTAGTGCTTGTTGTGGTCGTGGCTTTTTACAGCTTGGCTTCTGGCCAGCTGGAAATTTCCTGAGACCACAAATCCATTTCACTCAGGCCTGTGCACATCCATCAAATGCTAACAATATATGCTACACGCTCTCATTTGTTCCGTGCAGTTGCTGTTTGTAGAGACATTTGGATGGAGATGGGCATGGCTCTGAATAGGCTCTACAGAACATAAACAATCCAATATATATATATATATATTACATCTAATAACCTCTCCCTCAGGCAAAGCGTTTGTCAGACAGGAGAGTTGAATTGCTGTGAGTATTCATGCGCATCAGAAGTCTTCAGTAAATGCTTAGTGTGTGGTTTATTGAAACTGCTGTTAATGTGAGGGCAAGGCTCTATTTCTAAGTTTTCAGGAGGTACAAATTTCTGCTGGTGTGGAAATAATTATTGATGGCCTCTTCTCATCCCTCTGTTTATCTGGTCCCTATGACCAGAGTGCTCTATGGGCTTGACAGGAAAAATAGACATTTCCCACTTTCCCAAAAAAAGAAGGGGGAGAGGAAGCCAACAAAGGAATATCAGATAGTGTTTCTGAAAATTCCTATGTGAAACCATTGCTGATTTTCAGGAAAATTCACATTTTCACTGATTGGAACTCTGGTCTACGGGTTGCATCTCTGCTCAGCTCTTCACTGCCCACACTTCTTTCAGACCCTGAACCGTGTCCAAGAGGAAATACTCACAAATGTTCAAGTACAGGGTTTCTATCAGAATTATTTTTATTTAAGAAGCAATATATTTATTCTTTATATGCTGAATATGAAAAGAAAAACGTTTACTAAGCTCTGTGGTGCCAAAACTGGCTTTTTTTACTTACTGTGCCGGGTAAAAGAGTCATAAATTAACAGTAATCCAATTATGTATCTGCTCTTCAGTGATTAACCTCTGAATGCTTCCTTTTATTGATGGCATGAATGTAGAGGGTTTGTTGATGTGGGCCTTTTTTGCCTTTTTTAAAAATTGTTAGTTTTAAATGACCCATTTTCAGGACATCAGTGTCCAGATCCCTAATTCTTATTCATCACTGTGCAGAACAATGTGCATTGTAGGATCTCCCTCCCTTAGTGTAGATGATTGTGAACTCAAGCCCTTGTCCCTGCAGTGCTACAGCCTATTTTATCACTAATCAGAGGGTCTAAATCTCCCCCAGAGGATCAGGATTCTGATCTGCAGAGGATCTGTGCAGGAGAGAATTGTTTGTGGAGTCCTTTCCTTCCACTCCAGAAAATGTGGCTAAAGAGGCTGAATTGTGCTGCCTTAGTCATGCAAAACCAGTACCTCACCAGTACCACTTGTGTGAACAACCAGGGCTTTGCAGAAACAATTTTGGGGCAGTTGACAGATTTCTGTCTTGAACTGAAATCCCGCTGACTAATCTGAATTTCTCATTGCTGGGATTGTAAAACGCCCCTTGCTCAGGGGCGACCTGTGAAAACTCAGCTCTGCACTTTGGGATGAAGTCTTTCCAGGGAAAGCTGAAAAGGAGAAAAGGCAAATGCAAACTGTCTGGATTGAATTAGAAATTTCATGTTTTCCCTACTACAGGCAGGGAAGATTAAGCTACAAGTCGTTTGCCAGATGAATAGATGAGGGCTGCTCTGACTTCCATCACCTGCAGTCTTCTGCCACGGGGCGGTTACAGTAAGTGTCTGCTCAAAGAGATTATTCGAGCAAATGACATTGCAACAACTCTGTTTAAATCTTCTAATTTTACTGCTTGATAATATGCTCCTACATATAAAAAACTTTAGTGATAAATTCTCAGCGGGGGGGAATGGGGGAAGGAAAAATAAGGGAATTCTGCTTTTTAGACTTGCATGATAACAACCTGAGCTTGGCCCAGGTGAGGCTCACAGAACTGCTGGCTGTATCCATGGAAAATGTTCTGTAACATTAATAGTATCTCATACTTTTGCTTCATTCATATCTGTTGGGTTGCATATTTTAAGGAAATTCTATATGCATAGTTTTGTACAAGATTAGCTCTACAACTTGTAATTGCAGACACTTTTTTGTGGGGTTACACTGAATCAAATGTGTGTGTGGGAAAAGAAGTGGAAAAGTGAGAGTAAAAGAATTTATAAATGAATATAATTCCCACTCTTTGATTTGTTCTTTTCTAATAATATCATTTTATATCTGTAAATAATGCAAGAAGGCAGGGCATTTTCTGCAGGAAAGACTGACTTTTCAAAAGATCTGTCCATGTTACATTTCTGACAAGGTGTTAATGCAAATGTTCAGGAAGACTGGTAGGACTTGTAAATACGGCTGACAAGGATATTTTCCAGTTTGTTGCCACCTTTGTCATTTTCTGTATGACACAGTTCTGTGCATCTCTGCAAGTTCCTGCAATGTGAACCAAGTTGCAGAAAATCCTGGCAAACAAGGTGATATCAATGTCCCTTGTTTTTAAAACAATTTAAAATCCACCCAAACCCTCGCGTTTATACCAATTCTTTCAAAAATGAGGAAAGATAATTTTTTACTATTGGGGATAAGGGGCTTAAATTATTTCAAAATATTTAAGCTGAGATTGAAAACAATGTGGAAAAATGTGATGGAGTGAGAGACTCAGGCGCTTTTAATGAACCGAATAAAGACAGTTTATAATGACAGTCAATCCCAACAAAACCTGTCACTATAATTCACCTGTAATGAGGTGAATGAGTCACTGCAGAGAGAGCTGCCAATACCAATCTAGTTTAATAACAGCCTCCTACCAAACAAGAAATGTTTGTACTGAGTGTGTTATATACAGCAGGGGAATGGTTTTGCAGTGTTATGTGTAAATCATCGTATTTCCTGTATTATCTTGGATTTCTCTTCAGATCAGTGTGTCTACCCGCCTCTGGATTTTAAAGTACGAATTTAATTGGCATTTAAATTATTTCAGATGGGGATTTTTATGGTACCATGCATTTGGACAAAAGCTAGAATTTTACATGCTGGTAGACCACTCATTATTTCAGTAACAAATTTTACTGTGACACTGCTATTTGTTATTAAGTTAGTTCTCAAAATAGGTCCTTTTTAAACTGTTCAATTTCTTTTATGTCTGGGCAAAATATATCCAAGAGGAACAGGAATTGGTATAATTCAAACCAAATAGAAACTGTTTTTTTTGCAGTAAACTTTCAAAGTGATATCTGAATCTTTTCATTTATTACAAGTTACATATATTAAGTAATAAGCATATATACTATAGACACACAATTTTAGCTGTCATTTTTAATTTTCCTAGTAAATGTAATTTTTACTCTTTATTAGGGGCTCAAATGATGCACCTGAGCACTCTTGTAACTCCATTTGTTGACAAATCACATTTCGGTAACTCTTTTCTTTCTTCTCCTTCTCTTTCAGAAGTTTATCTGCTGCTACAGAAAAGGGAAAAAAATGAAAATGTATTTCCTGCAATCCTCTTGGTAATCTGCCATAGGGAATATTTATTAAGTAATGGTGAATGGAAAACTTTGTCAGGATTGAAATGGCACCCAGTCTATAAAAAGATGGTTAGGGCTGTGTTGTCCAGTGCTAGCAGGAAATGAAATGGAATTTTGCATTTTATTTGCCAAGTGGGAACGGTGCCCATTTTTCTTGCCATAGTAGTAAATCCCATGTTTGTCCCAGGATCTTGTGGAAGTTTGCACAAAGCCAGTGATACGGAGTGATTTCCAATTTTGCACACAGAAAATCCAATCCAGCAGCAGCAAACTGTCCTAACTTTTGTTAAACATTGGCCTGTTCATGGAATAATCACTGGAATATTTCCCGATAATAATTTTAGGTTGCCAAATGATCACAAGAAATTTTTTAATAGAAGTAAGTGGGCTGTGATTCTCTGGCTCAGTTGACTTTGCCCAAAAGGTTCTATTTATAAAACCCAAGCTATTAATCAAACACTACAGCCCCTGGTATGACTGCAAGGAGAGGCCACGGGGTGTTTCTGCGGTGAGTCCTTACCAGGATTTTGGGTACAGCTGAAGGACTTTGCAGCGATTTATCAGGACTAATAACAGCCGTGCCCTTGTCTCCTGCTATTGACAAATGATTTTGTTTCAACGCTGCTATTGGCATTTTGGCAATCCTTCAAATACACTGGAGTCCTGCTGCCTTCATTAGTTTAATGAGAAAATACATTTACATTTTATCCTGAAAAAAGAGAACTAGCTGAGAGCTATAGTTATGTAACATAAGGTTGTGCAAGTATTTTAAAACTACGAGCAGATGCAACAAATTATTTGTTCAAGAGGAAAACACTGTATCGTTCAGTGTGTGTCCTAATGAATTTCAGGTGTTGTAGCTAAATGTGCCTTTACTGCTATTAATTTGGAAATGTGTCTTTGCCATATTACTGCAGGAACACATTTTCAATATTTCTTTTTAGGCAAAAAGACTCTTTGAATGACTTCTCAAGAGTATGTTAACATGGCTGGCAATTCTTGCTATTAAAAGTAAATATTTAACCTGTTCTCAAGCACGTTGAGTAATAATAAATGAAGAAGGTGCATTTCAGACAAATAACCTTTATTTTAAAGAACTGAGGCCAGCTGGATTTGGCAGCACATGTTAAGTGAATGGAGCCTTTTAAATAAAATGATGCAACTGAACTTAGGGCCTTTGGTAATTAGGGAACAAATCCAGTGCTTGTAGTTAAGTGACTCTTGTAGTGACATCAGTGGTGATGACTTAAGGCTGAAGATAATATGAAAAACTTCACCAGATATGAAAAGAAAGTATCTGTCCCAGCTGCATTTTAGACTACATGAAAATCTGTGTAATAAATAAGAATAATTAATGAAGCAAAACATAGAAGAAACAAGGTCTAAGCCTTTTGCTGCTTTATGTTTCAGAAGTGTAATGAGCTTAGTGAGTGTCAGGCATTAATGCAACATCCTTTTAGGTTGAGTCTTTACATTGATTTTAGAAGGTTTAGAGAAACACCGCCAGTTTAGGAATAAAGATCAGTAATTTCTTTTTCTGGGACTGAGGCAGTAATCTCAGAAATCTAAAGCAAACTAAAGAGAGAGAAAATCTTGCAAGGAACTTAGGAGATATATCATCTTTCAGAAACAATGTGCAGTGCATCATATCTCCCATAATGTTTCCAAGCAGTGATTCAAACTGATGAAGCAGCCCAAAGAGCTTTTCAATGGGAGTGAATTCAGCAGCCTCAAGTGTAATTGGTGAAGTAATAAAACATGGGGTTTTGCTGCAGGGCTTCAAAATAGACTGTAATGCAAACTGGGCAATAGTAGAGCCACACCATTAGAAAGGCACAAATATCTTACATTTATATTTATTTTCCAGATTTTTATCTCATTAAATTTGTCAAATGCATTAATTTTCACCGAGAACTATACAAATCTCTGTTCTTTTACTTCACTTGTAAGTATAGTCATTTAACAAGGCAACATTTCCAAACTTAAAATTCCATCGAAATTGGTGAAACCGATCTGAAATTTTTGCAGATGAAGCACAACTTTTGTGCCTGCCTCATCATGGCAATACTAGGGAGAAAATAAGATCCATCATTCCTCAAGGCTCTGTAAATTTGAAAGGCATTTCTCAGGCTTGAAATGATGAATGATACCACGCTTTTCGCTCATCCTCCGCTCGAAGGACCTCTTCCCTACTTCTCCTCTGAGCAATTTGGAAACTAAAAGGGAACAGGCTTTTTCTTTGCTTGATTTTTACATTTTTTTCTCATTTTAACGAATTCGCCCTTTGTCTCGTGGTTGTATAGATCACCCCGAGCACATGTCAGAGTGCTGGAGGCTCCTCAGAGCTGCCTCTCTCAAAGACATTTCCAAAAAGTCAGCTGGTGCCCTGCCGGGGCTCTGCTGAGCAGGACCCACAAATAATTCTCCTCTAAGGCTTTCAGGTTTTGTCATGGCAGAGGCTTTAATTCTGAACTTCCAATTCTCTGAATTTATTGTAAGGTTTTTCCACGTTCAAATACCTTTTTCCTGGCTAGAAAATTAAATTAAAGGAATGGAACTATTATTACAGTTCTGTACCAGAGTGCTAATAATATCAAATATATAATTCTTAGGGGAAAAATTCAAATATAGTGGGTGATTAGAGTGGTATTACAGGCTGGCAAATGAAAAATCACTGTAAGCTGAACAGCAGGATGTAAGGATATTGTAGTGAATTATAAAAACATTTGGCACATTGCTGAAGTTCCTCTCTATGGTGCTGTGTTATCTCATTTCAAATGCTGTAATTAAAATTGAGCAAACTTTGAATTAATGTAGCCGAGAATTATCTTCCCAAATGCACTCTTAAAATTTTCCTCTGTCCTTACTCTGCATAAGAGAGATTGAGGATGGAGAATTGTCATAAGATCCTGGCGTTTCAGTCTTGTGTTCTTACACTCTGAGCTGAGTTCAAAATCCGTGTTACTGCTCAGACCTCCCTCAAGATGTTTATCAAATGTTTGTCACACACAGTGAGGCTGAAAAAACGATTTTGAATCTGGTAATTTTGACTCTTTCAAAATAGATATGAAACACACTTGATGTGAAAGCCTGGGGTGGGAAGAGCTGCAGAGGAATCGCATGTAAACTTTATTCAGTCAAGGAAGCAAAACAATGTTTGCAGTATGGTTTGATCAGTTAACTTCAGCTGTTTTAAATCTTAGAAGAGGTGACGGCAATGGATGTAGAGGAATAAAAGGCTAAATTTGAATTTTAACAGTTATTTATAGCTTCTGAATGTGAAAAATGTACAAGAGGTTTTTTAGATAATTTAGAAAATGAAAAAAACTCTGGTTCCTGGACTTCCAAGCACTGCCTTGCAAATGCCAGACAAATAGGGAGAATAAAAATACTTGCAGTATCAAACCAATCTATTTTAACTGAGAGGAATGTGATTGTTTTGGTAATTGCTACCAAGTATTTTTCATTCTGTATATTCTCTACCCAGCAGGACTGTCATGTTACCATAATTATGTCAATGGTATCTGTGAAATACTATCTATACATGAAAACTTTTTCTACCTAACTTTTTACGCGTACCTAACTCTTCATTTCTGTCTTTCTTTAACATAACCATGTGTGGTCTTTGATAAGACACATGAGCCCCTTCCCTCTTTGCCACTTTCTCATTTTCTTAACTCGCGGTGCTTACTCCGTAGAAAATTATCCATCTGACTTACCAGGGCTAGTTATTTCTCAATTTCAAGTCCAACAGGGGCAACTAGAACTGTGAAAATGTCTGAGAAATAAGAAAGAATTCCTGGAACCTGCTTGTTCAGGGTATTATTGCCATGGAAGGCTCAGCTGAGAAAACTCAGTTTGTTGTTCTCCGTCGATGATAAAGAAATGCTGTTCATATAACGAGCCTCCAAAGTAAGCTCTGAAAATCAAAACCAGCAGGGCTTTTCTTTGGAAGCTTCTCTTCCAATTTTAGGAGAGTCTTTTCATGCCGTGCATGATCTGCCAAGTCAGGCATGGAGCTGGTTCTTTCCGCAGTGCCTTCCACGGGGCTGACCTCCTGCTTTTTTGTAAAATGCTCCGCTTGAGTAGCTGCTGGTGAAGGCCTGGGCCCTTGGTAGCACTAAGCAGATGATTAACGGTGCTTCCCTGACAGTTTAAAGGGTAGATGGTGATTTCAGCTTCTCTAACTGCATCATGATCAAATGGAGTTCCCAAACTGTCCGGTATTGACTGACAAAAAGTTGATTTCCCCAAGGCTGCCTTGAACTAAATTTATAGCACACCTCTGACAGAGAAGACTTTATATCTATATTTAATTTATGCTGGTGTTACTTTCCTTTCTCCCGTTGCCTTGGGACTGACCAAAACAGTCAGTGTCTTTAACAGTATCTATTGATCCTCTTGAGAAAGGACAAAATCTTGAGTGAACTGAGGAGGGAGGTTACACTGCTAAGTGTTCCATTATGCTGACACTTCCTTAATACTGGATGTTATTTCCAACAGTTGGATTATTCAGTTGTATCCTTAAGAATATGCTTTCTTCTGGAAAAATGAGCATCCTTCAGGTCAGCTAAAGATAATTACAGGACCTCTACAAATTCATTAATACATATAAATAATCTATTACTAATATAATATTATTTGATTTTTGTAACACTTGGAATCACATACACTAGGCAGCAAAAAAGGAAAACAAAAGGATTTCTTGTTCAGTTCTGCCTCAAAGAATTTTGTATGAAAGCTTTGTACCTCTTCTGGGTTGCAGTGAAGTTTTCCCACAGAATGTTGGTTTCCTCACTCCTGATGAATAATTTCAGCTAGCAAAAGTTCTTCATGCCTCTCCAGTTTTTCATTTCAAATTTTAGCAAGGAATTGTTATTCTTTTATGCTGACATTCAAACAGTAAAGCACAAGGTGTATTTTCAGAAGACATTGTTCATGAGATCTGAGTGAATTATATATAAGTATTTTATTGTTTTCTGTTTCTTACAGCTTTTCCTGTGGTACTTTCCTTTTTTTTAGATGAAATATCACTACCCTGGATAACTTAATCTACAGTCAATAGCAATAATGTTCATACATTCTCTAAAGAATGCAATGTTTTGGTTATGAAGTACAAATTTATGTTTAAAACATCTTTTTTCTCAGGGATTGCCAAAAATGCTGAGCTACAAAGTTATCCCAACTGACATGTTTTCAAAAGAAACCACCTAAATTAATTGCAGTGGATAACTCCTGCCAACATCTAAAAAGGTATTGGATATATATTTTTTTATTTGCTATATAAACTCATTATTTGCATAATTTCATAATCCTGTATGGCTCTAAATGAGACTGGACTTTCACTGTAGTTTTAGAAGCTCAGAGGAGTTATATATATGGAATTTGAACCAGAAGTTCAGATCAACTTTTGCATTGCTAATTGGAAAGCTGTTGCAAAGATCTTTCACTCCATCCCTAATAATCACCTATTTTCTCTTTTTCTCACACTCCTTACTGCTATCCTTTCACATTTTCTGCCTGCCAACAATCCTCTGAGCATCACCTCCCTTTATTTGTGACTGCACGTCTCAGAAAAGCATGCTCAAAACCTGTCCAGGTTTACTCAGGCTAGAACTGGAATTGTCCCCTGTGCTGTGCCCTGGAGCTGTGAGGTGAGAAAGTTGGGGTTTCTCATGTCATTGTGTTCAAAATCATAGAAGGAATGATAATTTTGGGTTCAAGGCATGAAGTAATATGACAAACGCCCAGGGAGTCTTCAGTGCCTATTTTGTGGAATGCCAGCGTGTTCCTGATTTCTGCTTGTTGCTCCTTTCCTGCCTGAGCTCTCGGGTATCCACTCTCCTCACAGCCCCGAAGCTTTGGAGGACCCCGTGCTGTCACCCTCGCTCTTGCTGGAGGCCTGAGCCCTTGGTACCTTGTTGCAGCGCCCTGATTTATGGGTTCAGCGTTCCTTTGGTGCGACACATTCTGCCATCAATTCAACATTGTAATTGCTCCTAACTCAGCCTGCGTTGTGATGCAAATGAAGGCGTCTATGTACTGCTTCCAAAACAGCCAACATCATTGCAGATTTTTCTAGAGGACGTAAGAAGAGATGAAAGAACAACCTCATTTAATCAGCTAGCACAAAGGTGAGGCTGGAGGGGCTGCTATCCGTGTAACTTGCTGACATGTGTCCTCCCAGGCGCTGGATCTCTCTGCACGCCGTGGGTGCACACTGGAGACGAGCCCTTTCACAGCTGATCTCCTTTTAGAAGTCTTCCTCTAGGTAGGAGCAAGCTTTACGTTCTGCTTCCAGACTTGCTCTGTGTATTCATACACGACAGTCTTGTCAGCTGCCTTTTCTCAAACTGCCTTTTCCTCCTCCCTGGAGACGCTGATGCCTCTTGATTAGACCGGATGCCATCTCCTGCCCTTGAAACACCAATTACCTCCCCGTAGTTGACTCAGCATGGGGCTGGGTGTGTCAGCAGCAGGGTTTCCTCTGCCGAGCTTCCTAGTGATTCACCTTGGATGTTTGCAGACATGTCTGATATGTACCTCTCAATGGGGTAATTACCCAGAGTCTCTTAATAGTTTCTAAGATCAGGCACAACAACAGAACAAACCCCAAACCTCTGGGTGGGTAGCATGTCTGAGATGATTAGTTCCCATCTTCTATATCCTAAAGATCCTGGCAATGGATGTCATTAGGAAATTTGAACCCCTATGCCACTATCTACCATTGGTGTTTACAATTAACCATGTAATCTTTCCATCCTTACTCTGGCTTGAACATCTTGGAGCACAGGAAGACTGCTGAGTTAATAATATTCAACACTTAGAATCTCTATTAGCGTTTTGAATTAGAATTAAGCTGAAAAGATAGGTAATGCAGAACTAGGAGCACTTGAAAGAAATAGCACTAAGGTTCTTATTGCATCATTCAGAACGGAGTTGTGACTATTTTACAACATATGATCTCACATAAAGGCTTTCTCTAGAGAGAAAAGCATCACTGAGGTGCACGGAATTGATTCCCCCTTTAGCAGTGTGGTGGTGGGCACAGTGCCCGGACTAAATGAGCTTTTAAGGCCCCACACTTACAGTGATGCATTTTGTCATTTTTTTCTTTCTTGGTGCTTGATTGGTTTGATTATATTTATCAAATTAACAGAAATTGATTAGAAGTCCTCCATTTCAGGGAACTGCCAGAAAATAGATGTATTAGTAGAGAGGAAAAATTCCTCGTTGTTTGGTCAGAAAGGGATAAATGACTTGGTGATTACAAAGAGAGAAAGGGGAAGAAGTCTGGGCTTGTGTTCCTATTCAGATTGGTTTAAATATATTCAGATAATGAACTTGCTGAACTACTAAACTGCTTTATTAGCCAAATTTACTGAAGGACAAATTGGTTCAGGCACTGCAAGTATTCAGGGCTATTAAAAAAACCCTCATTTCACACTGATACAGAGAGGGGACTGTTGCCCCTGAAAACAGGTGGCCAATTTATGGGGCCCAGCTGAGAAACCTGATGAATACCAGGCATCCACCCTAAAAGGGAACAGAGATCAGGAGAAAGCAGGGTTGTATAAAGGCAAAAGTAGGAGTGCAGCTTGCCCAGAGCACCTTTGTACTCCTGCTGAAACTCCTTGGTTTCCAGGAGCTTGGTGCGGTTTGCGATGCTGGGACCCCTGTCCTACTCCTGGGGGTAGTGAATAACGAGGGCATGAAAAATAGCCAGGTGGGTAAAAGTCTGTGTGGAGAGTGTGATGGAAATAGGTATCCATTTTCAGGTACCCTCCAGAGAGTACTGCAGCAGAAAAACCTGGAGGATGTAATTTTCTTGTCCTTGCTGGGAAAGGACATGGTAATAGGAAAAAGAAAATTGTGTGGTTGTCTGCAGGACAAACGAGGAGTTTTCACTATTGAAACAGACTTTTTTTCCCCATATTTCTTAAGTAGACCTTTGGTGTCTGAATTCAAAGGCAGGAGCGTAAAAACTATTAAGGAATTAGTTTGAGTAACTGCCAATGTACTTAGATATAAAGTCATGTAGTAATAATCTGGTCACGCTGTCATTCAGGAGCTCTCTCTGGACTGAATGACTTATGAAAATGACTTCTGATTTAGATAATTGTAAATATTTTCCACCTTTGTCTCCTAAATAGACTGTAAATTCCTGATCTGTTTTATTCTTGTCTGGAGACATATTTGATAGAGCACATGTAAACTGCTGGATTTTGCCAAAAAATTAGCAAATATGGCTCAAATAGAACAGGTAAAGAAGCCATAGGAAGGTAACTGTCATGTAAAAATAGTCATCATAGTAAGCTACAAATTAATTTGTTTCATGTCTAATATTCTCTTATTGGAATTTGTTTCCATTTACAGAGGACAAGGCAGAACGAGATTGATCAGATGCTTTCAGAAAACCTATAACACAATCTATTGGAACACTAGAGCTCTTTCACATAGCTGCTTTTGGTTTTTTTAACCTTGGGTATTTCTCTGCTACCAAGAGAAATTATGCCTTTAAACGCCAGATAAACCTACAAATGGATCATATTTTTTCTGTAATTCTGTAAAAATAGCTGACAATTCAGATAAATGGCATTGGAAGAGCGTAGCACTAGCACTTTCATTAAAATTAAAGAGTGATGCACTAGGAGTTCCTTGTGCTTAATTTTTTAAAAATTGTATTTCTAGGTCAATAATATGATTATTGATTATTATTGTCAAAATGAACGTTTGACCCTCATTTTTATTGATCTGTCTTTTCGAGATATTGATGGCTGGTATGTGAAAAGAGCACCAAAATTTTGACTCAGGCTAAACAGGGAGATTACAAAGTTCTTGTTCTATACTTACCTCATTCCCCTGAATTACGGTTTTCTCTCTTACACTCAAGAGTGGCCACTTATTGACATAAATGGTTGGTTTTGGTTTTCATATGTAAAGATTATATAGCATTGGGGAATAAATGCAGGTGTTTCTCCCTCTCTCATAGTGCACAAGAGGCTGTTCCTGCCCCAGCGTGGCTGAGATGCAGGAGGAGATCATCAAGTGGAAGATCTCAGGGCCAGGTATGTTCACTCTCACCTGCTTGGGGGGCACTGCTGTGTGGGCACCGTGTGGAGGTGGGAGGGCAAGACATTTCTGTGCCATTTCTCTCCTCCTGAGGACACAACACCTGCCATTTTGCCTCTTCCTCGTTTCGGGTAAGCAGAGCCCAACAGCTTCCATGATCTGTGAATGTATTCTGGGCTTCTTGTGGCTGAACTTGACTTTTAAACATTTCGAAAAACTCAGCTGTTTCCTACAGTATAAAGACAGGAAATGTGATGAAAATATTTGTACTGCATACTTGCAATCCTAAGGACATGTTTCTGTTGAAATGTTTTACAAAACTTAGAGAAGTCTGGAAAATATATCCCATTTAATTTTTTTAAAAATATGCTGTAGCTGAAGGTCTGGAGTGTGATTTTTTTTTTTCTTCCCCAACCCCTTTTTACAATAGACTTGTAATTCAAATGCTTTGGAGTGGAATTACTGTCAATATGCTGAATATTTTTTTTTTTATAACTAACATGATTTTGAATTAATTTTGATGTAAATGGCAGGCCTAAGCCCAGGTTCTTGCCAATGATCTGCAGTTATGTATCCCTAGGATGGTTACTGGGTGAGTCAAAGTGTCTCAGGCAGTGCAGTTAACATCAGAAGAGGGGCTGTGTGAAGCACCCAGAATTAGCATAAAAAAATTGAAATGTATGAGGCTGCAATTACCATAACATCATAACGTGGAGACACCGCAATTGATATTGTAATGGCTTAGATGGCAATGGAATAAGTCAGTGAAACAACTTCAAATAAATGAATAAAGAATTTTAATGGCATCATATTGCTTGGCTCGAGAATGATAATATTTTAGGGGTGCTGAATCCACAGTTAGCTATTAAAAATGCTATAAAGTATGGCTGCACTGCTTAGCTGCTCTTTCTCAGTGTACAGTCTGTTGGATGTTGTCAGCTTTTTCTTTTTAGTTTGTTAACAAAGGAAAATTACTATAAGGACAGGCACATAATAAATTTTCTTTTCTTTTTTTTTTTCCCTCCAAGTTCTTTACTCTGAAATGTTTTGACCCAGTGAAACTGCAAGTCTAAAAAAACCAAACATCATTAAAATAATATCAGCTGCTAACTTAAATCCTCCCAAAATTAACCAAGTCCAAGGAAGTCAAACTTGTCTGGTATAACAACCCCTCCCACCCCTGTGTGTTTGACAGTGAGAATGGCAGGAAGAGGACTTTGGGAGACAGATGGAAAATTCTGATGTGCCACCAGTGTATTCAGTGTTTTTCAATGACTGCCAGCACAGTGGTTTCAGAAAGGGTTGCCTTTCCTAACCTGCTGTTGGGAGAGAAAAAAGGTTAATAAAATAAGTAAGATAGAGGCATTCAAAGTGTTGTATGCAAATGCTTTCAAAAAGGAGGAGTATGTAGGTGCATTTCATCAAGGTGCTGCTAAACTTTCCACCCCAAAGGAGCTATATTTCACATGTTTAATTTTAATAGAATTCATCCGAGATTTCTAAAAAGCTGAGAGAAGTCTCCATCAGCTGGCATTAAATTTTAATGTGAGTTGTAACAAAGAAAAAGCTTAGAAGCTCCAGAAATAAGAGAGTAAGTAGGATGAAACCAAGCTACTTATAGATTGGTTATGTTGCATCTCTTCTAAACAGAAGAGTGAAAAGCCTCACAAGGAATTGAATTTAAAAAGACCTAGGGATAAGAGTGTAATCAATAACAGGAAAACTTTGAAATGATTCTGTACCTGCCTTAATAAAGTTACCTGCATGAAATAACAGAATTAGATTTCATAAAGGTATCGGCAGTATCAGATGGCATTTCACTAATAAAATACTACAAAGAAATATAATTAAAGCTCATGTTAAATAAATTAAGAATTAGCTGTTTGCCAGACTTCATAAAGTCCACGTCAATGGCAAAACATGACTGAGTTCCAAAGGGAGAGAGGTTGTGCCTGGTGCTGCTCCAGCTTTCCATCATTCATCTCACGGCACGTTGTGTCATCTCTGGGAACATAAGAGGGGTGAAGGCCACACCTGCAGAGCAAAAGAGAGCCTTGGAAAGCAAACAAGCTCTGGAGGAGCTCTGGAACACCCACTGGGAATGGGCACCCCGAACTCAAACCCTGGGAAGAGCTGGAGGAAGGTGATTGATTGTTTCACCACTGGCTCTGAGTACAGATCTGCTGACATTGCTGCAGCAGTGCCCTGTTCCTGCCTTTCAGGAGGCCACTTCTAAACATGATTTATAAAAAGCTGGAGACAATACAGAAAGAAAGGCTTGAGCAGCTTAATCTCTTTCGCTGCAAAATTAGTAAATGAGAGTTGACTTCCTTGGAGTGTGAAAGAGAAATAAATGTCAGGCAGTGAAAAACCTTTAGTAAAAAAAATCTTGTCTTCAGCAGGTATAAGGATCAGTATTCAGGAGTTAGAGTACACCTGTCTCAGGTAGAGGAACACAGCATTTTAGGACTGGTGGTTAACACGTGGAATTGTGGGGTGCAGGGAAAGGAAAACTACCCGATAAAGCAGAAGCATTCTGCTTTTGCTGTCTTGCCAGGGCTTGGGTTCATTTCTGAAGCATAAATTCTATCTAAATAGAAGGTATTGGTTTTAATGAAATTTACTTGTGATATTTATGATGCTGTGATCTATAGGAGAGCAGGCAGCAAATAATGCAAAGATGCTGTCAGCTCTGAAAGGCTCTGACACTGTGCAAGCTGTGGTGGTTATTGCACTCTCAGTCCCCTGCTGATTAATTCCACGTGTACTGTAGGTATGGACACTGCTGGATCTGTTGAAAAAAAGGGAAAAATACTGGCAGTGTCTTCAGCAGGTACAAATTCCATCTTCCCCTGTTGTGATACTTGCCTTAGTTTGGGGTTTTTTTTTCAAACCTCTGTTAAGGATTTGGAGTGTGGCAATTCTTTATTTTGCTCAGTTCTCTTTGTCAGTCGCTGCACAAGGACGTAGAAATGTTTCCTGTGAGAGTAATATGCTTCTGTCAGAAAGCTGAGCATGGTATCTACTGCTTGCTTGGACCAGGGTATGATTTTTCTCCAAAAGAAAATAATTTCTGTTTATTTTTTACTCATTATATGCCAGATTTACAGACTTTTTATTATAATACAAATGTCATAACGAACTTTGAAATGCTTGGACTTTCTAAAAAAAAAATCCTGTTTGTTCAGCTTAATGTAAAGGACAAATAACATACGTGGAAAGAAAAAGTTTTACTTTCGGAAATTAAATAGAATTTTCTAAAGAAAATGAGCAGTTATTTGAATGACACAGTGAGTGGATCAACATCATTATAATTTCAACCGTTCTATTTTGAAACTCTTTGCTCATTTGCAATTCTATATTTGCTTTGCAATTATAATGGTTTGCAATTCTGAGCTTTTAGTGACAAGTCTGAAACTGTGCATATAACATAACCATAAAATTACAGCCCAGTGATGTTTTAATACTCTAATATCAAATGGATGGACTTCTAAGAACTTCTTCTATGGCAACAGATTATTCCGAGTAAACAGAGAAAAATCAGATCAAGTTGAAATTTATTGTAACAAGAGCAGAGTGTTCATACTTTAGTAATGAACACATACACAAAAAGCTTGAGCTTAAGATTTTAATGACGTCTGCAGCCAAGGAACTGTAAATATTTAAACCACCTCAGCTGCCGCATGTGCAGTTTATGATCCTGCTCCTGCCGACTCTGTGGCAAAACCTCTCTGAGTTTAATAAGGTGGGAATGGACTCAAAGCATCAACACCTTATCTACCAACATGCTGCACCTTTTGGTCTTTTCTGATCTGGTGTAGGGATCAAAGGCTAGCACTGAATTAAGTCATGTCCATCTTCTCTTTTTCTCAGCAGTATTAATTTAGTTTTCACACGGAGCCACTGAGCATTTCATTGTTCTTGAGCACAAAGCAAATGTTGAGACAGACTGTAGGAAGTCCCCTCTGCTGCCTCTTCTGGTCCTCTTTTTCTTTAGGAGGCAAGGACCAGAAGTAAAGAGGAGGAAAGTGCTAACCACGTGTTAGTTTGGCCAATATATTAAGGAGCTATGACTTCACATGTGAACCATAAATCCCACTGTTAATGAGCATTGCAGAAGCTCTGAAATCCTTGCTCCATTTCCCTTGTTTGCTGTAGCTCATTGATTGGCAAGTGGGGCAGGAGAGGCTTTAATTAAACTCTGCTTTAAATTAGTGCTGAATGGCTGGGCTAAAGGTGTGGTGCAAATTTCTGAAGCACACTTAACTCTTCCTCGAGCTAAACTAAGGGCAGAGAACCATTAATCCCACTAAATATTGTATGCACCTTTTTCCAAGCGGCAGCTGACAATGAAGTTAGGAATTCTCTACACAGGCTCAACACTGTCTGACAAAGTGAGAATGCCTCTTTCTGCAGGAAGTGAGTGTGTGCCAGGGATGCTTCTGCTTCGACAATTACTGTGAATGTATTTTGCTCTTTCCTTCCCCCCCATGGGAGTGATCAAACAGCAATTTCAGCTCTACAAATTTGTATTAAATTGGCTGTGAATCTAAGCTCAAATTTTGAACCCACTGCTACAAATGCCTCTTCAGGCCTTTCAAAGTAAATTCTGCTTGATCTGACCTTTTTTTTTTCCTTTCTAATTTGTTTCACAATGAACGTAAGAGCACAGTTTTCATTTGCTGCAAATTGCAAACTGCGCCAAGTGCGAGAGCAGAAATAATTTGTCCAGGGCAGAATCTATAGCTCAAATGGGATTAAACTATTCCAGTTATTAGACTGTATTACTGTCTTAACAGCGCCTCTAGTTCTCTGTAGTCCTTAAAAAACAATCAAATCCACATGCTATGGATCCTGGACTAGTGAAGTTTTCCAATGTTAGGAAAAAAACCCCCCAAAACTCTTGAGAACCGTGTAGAGAAGAATTTTTTTTTATTTTTTTTTTTTAACATGCCGTGGTCTAAATTGGAGAACAGGAATTTCCAAGTTTAAAAAAGACTCTGCCATTATAATTTGTTCATCTATATCATATAGAAGAATTATAAACTCTGGAGTGGAATGCAGAACCAAGGCTTTTTTTTTATATATATATATTTATTCATTTATTTATCTGATTTGGGTCTCAGCAAATATTTTTCAGAGAACCACAGAAATTGAGGTTTTAATAAAAAATGCAGCATTTTGTCACTTCCACGAGTCACTTCCCCACATCAGAAACACCAGAAAAAACCAAAAACCATCTCCAAAAAGCTTATTACTGTTGCCACTGTTTTCTTTTCATTGCTTGCTCCTTTGCATGTTACCTTAAGGTCTGACATTTGATACAGATCAGCATCAAACCCTTCCTTTGATATATTAAAAGTAAGAACCAAAGTTTACAGCCCCTCCCCATTGTTTATGTACCAGAGTGTATCTCTCTGTATATGTATATAGATATCTCATTGCAGAATACCTGCTGGAGAGATTAGACTGGTTTTCAGCTGATTGCATTATACTGATTTCTAACAATGCTGTTGTATTTTGATTTTTACCCATCTAATCAGGGAAGGAGGTTTTCAGTGAAAATAGTTGCTGAGAAGGCTCGGATCTATACATAGAATTTAGCGAAGTCTACGAAGGAGAGGGGATTGGGAAATTTTGACAGGCATTTTCTTTTGGGAAATGCAAATGTTGTCAAAACTGGAACATTTAATGAAAATATTTTCTCTCTGAAATATCCACTTTTAAATGAAAAAAAAAAAGATATATAAAGACATTATTTCTATTCAGCTGTTTCAATTCAGTAACTCAAAGGAATTGTGGATTTTTTTTGCTTAGAAGTAGTTTCAGAGTTAACTTTTTTCCAATGCCTCTTGAAATGAGACAACACTTCAGTAGGGTTCAAACAAACATTTCTGCCAGTGCATCCCATTTACTATAGTGGTAGTTTATAGTAAATTTTGGATTGACTCTAGAATCAGGGACATCTGACACATGATAGAAATGTCCCAGTGGATTCAGGTGTTAATGCATTGGAAGGGACTGACCTTAACTGTGAACTCCACTGTCAGAACCAAGGATGGAGATGATTTAAAGATGCTGATCTTGCAAATGTCCCAGGTCAAAAATTACATCCAATTGGTCATTGGATGTAGTTTGCCATCATTCCCACCGTGGAGCTCCCTCATATCTCCCCCTCAAAGAAAAAGCCTTTTTGCGGCACTTTCACATCCAGAAAAACTGTTTTGGCCACAGCTCCATCATTAGCTCCAGACTTAGAATGTTGCTAAGGCTGACAAAATCCTGGCAGTCACTAAACTGTACTGAAAGGGTGGTGCTTTAACACTAATTAAAAGCTTGTCTGTCCTTACTTATAATTTCCAGACTCTTTGTAAGACATTTCTTCTTAAATACAGTAGGTTTTTACCGCAGCATGACTTTGTTAGCCCCAGATGCTGCGGGGATTTCTTTTGGTGCTAAGCACTGTATCTACACAGTATGAAAATGTGACCCTGCTGGAGTCCATGTAAGATATTTTCCATGTAATTCGAAGGAGCTGAGAGTGTCTCAATACTGAGAGACAGTGATGCAAAGCACTTTGGATCTAAATAGACAGGGGCTGAATTTGGAGAGGATTAACTGATCTGCACAGACTCACGTAACATGTCAGCGACAGAGCCACTGTTTGTGACCCAGTTCTTTCAGCTTTGGAGCCAGAGCCCCTCATTGCCAGACCTCAGTGCCTTCCACGATCACCAACGTGGGCACAAGCGAGTAGTTTGGGTTTTGACTGATGTCACAGCTCTGCTCTGTCAGGCTTCACAATCATCCACTGCAACAAGTCACCAGGTCTGCAATTCCACGTTGCTCCAAACTCCGTCAGAAAGGATCGGGAGCTGCTGCTGCTGGAATTGACAGCAGATTGCAGTGTTGTAAGAGATTTTGCTGATGAGAACATCAAAGGGCCAACTTTTGTTGCCAGTGCAAATACACAGAGAAAATGAAAAAGTGGGTAATAATGGATAGTGCACAATGAGCCCATTTATTTCGTATTACATAATATTTCAATACAAAAAAGCCTTTGGGAATCGTTCCAGTGCAACTTTTCAGTTCAGTTTTGTGCCTTGTTAATTACAGTTAGTCAGGACAGACAAACTCTCTCACAATTCATAAATTTATCATTGTACATCTGATGCCAGTGTAGATAAAACTTGGTGTTATATTCTAAGCATAGTTCTACTGCAGCTGCTGGAATTTTGGGGGCATGCTGGGGGGTGAAGATAGAGAGGATGCTCTTGCAACACCCTTGGTTGAGCAGCTCCAACTTTCAACAGCCTTTCATTTAAGTGTGGTTCACATCAACTTTGGGTTCTCGCCCCTTTGCAGCCACCAGGATGGCATTAGAATGCAACCTTTATGCACGGCTGGCGGACTGAAAGTCTGTTTTCACTTGTGACCTCTCCAATTTTATATGAAATTTCACATCATGTTAGGGAGAATCTTATCATGAGGGTATCTGAATACCTCTGTGAATGCAGTTTTTGTTATTTATTCCTCAGCATGACAGTTATTTATATTACAGTGATAAAAGACTAAACTTGGTTCCCTGACAGGAGAGGGCATCTTGATTGATGGATTTTGCAGCATAAGTCAATCAGTCAGTTTGTTTTTGAAATTTTTTTCCTTGTAGGAGAGAACAAATTTAAACAAAGAAATGCATTATATGAAAAGGTGAAATGGAATATCAATTTAAAATGGAATTAATTTTTAATTGAACCAAAATATGCAAATTCTAGTGAAGCATAATTTTTTTTTTCAGACTTGTTTTGGGACTTTTTTGTCTCTGAACTCATTTGAACTGGAAGAAATTAAAATTGGCAGCTATAATTATCTGGAAAACCAGAAGCATCTTTGAATTTAGATTTGTGGGTTTTTTCCTGGATATGTCTTTAATGGTTTTCTGAACTTGCTTTTGATGGCAATATCCTTTTTTCTACTATTGTAACTCAAACATCATTTACTAAAATATTTGACTGACTACAAAAAGCATTCTTTTTAATGATAGAAAGGAGAAAAAATAGCCCATAAATATTATGAGTCTTTTCCATGATAGTTGTGGACAGTTAGCATAAAAATTTAGCATATTGATGGCTGGAAACCACCAAGGCTGGTATTCAGAAACACTGAAAGCAGCCAACTCCATTTACTTAAGACTTATTTCAGCACAAACAGGAATAAATTTGAAGGAAATCCCAAGTGAAACCAGTTTGAATAAAAAGATATGGCAAAAAAAAAAAAAAGCTGGTACAGGTTAGACTTTGTCTAAGAAGAATATGTTGCATGAACAGGAAGCCCAGTAGCTGTGGAAAGTGGAAAAAGTTGAAAGGAAAATAAAGAATAATATTTGAGAAAAAAACCTAGAGAAATGGGGAAAATAAAGATAAATCAGTATAACTTAGATGTATTGGTACTCAGAACACTGATAAGGTTAAAAACTCAGGGGAAAACCTCAGCAGGGCGTGTGTCATCTTTGGTGACATTATTCCTGTAGCTGTTTATAACTAATGGCAGCATATTCATGTATTACTGTAGGTAATAGTAGCAGTAAATATTGTAGGAATTCTGCTGCTGCTTGAAATGGATTTAGTGGTTCTACGTCTGCTTTTCTATATTTCTGTTTGACTGTTTTTCAGAAAACTTTATAAATAGGATTAATTTCTCAGAGTCTTTAGTAGAGCTGTCATATTTTAGGTTTATACCC
This sequence comes from Pachyramphus minor, assembly GCA_013397135.1. Taxonomy (NCBI): domain Eukaryota; kingdom Metazoa; phylum Chordata; class Aves; order Passeriformes; family Tyrannidae; genus Pachyramphus; species Pachyramphus minor. The sequence goes on from VYXB01005635.1 coordinate 68,381, forward strand.
TAAATAATAAGGTTCTGTGGTTATCTAAGTAATACTTAAAAAGTAATGTGGTCTAGTCAGACCTCATTTTTCCCAGGTTTTGGGGGGAAAAATGGAGATGTCTTCCTATTTGCTACCTTCTGTCTGCTAAACCACTCTCTAAGTTTGAAATTATTAACCTGTATTTGCTGACACTGAACTAGATTCTATGAATTGTAAATGATCAACATATTTCAGGATTTTCCCATTCCATAACAATCTTTAGTTTATTTATATTCTCTCCTTAAATACTTGGAAATTTTTATGCAGAGATCTATAATATAAAACAGTTCCATCAATCTCCTATATTCCGTTTGAGTAAAAGCTGCTGGTTTTAAGCAATTTAAATTAATTACTTTTTCCCCTTAAACGCTTTACTTTTCATCTGCCTTTTTAAACTCATTTAAACCGTTATTCATGCGACAGCTTTAGGGTAACCATAACATAATTTTAGATGAACAGATTTCGGTTCCCACAGTCAGAGCCACACAGCCTTTTAGGTAATACCTTAGAAACAGAAAAAGCAGCGATCATACTTTGTTTTTATTTACTAAAATGTAAGGAGAAAATGATACATGGTCATGGCCTTTCTTACAGCAGATTGTTGGTTGGGGTATGTTCTTGGGGTACATGCACAGGATGTTGTCAGAGAAATAAATAAAGTCCAGGCCTTCTGCACTCTGGGAGAGCAGGTAATAGGAGGTGGATGATGGGATTCTCTCTCTGCTTGCCAGGCTTTGCTTGGACATGGCATTGAAGCACCAGTCAAGACTCTGGCAGAATTTCCATGTTGAAAGCAGCCACCAAAATACTTTGAGAGCCCTGAGCATCAGATGAATTTTATCAGGATGCCTTTCAAGATATAACTTCTAGATAACTTTGCATTAGAAGCAGATCTCTTCACATTGGATCATTGTGTGAACAATTAGCATTCCCCCAGGGCTGTGTGCAGCAGAGCAGGTCAGATGTGTGGTGTTGGCTGGCTCTGGCTGTGCGATGCCCGGTGAGGTACGTTTTGTAGGCGCGCTCCGAGCGGGATGAGGATCCCGTCCCAGTTTTGGGCGCTGACAAACTGACGCGCGCTGCTCCGGGCATCGCTCCGTGGGCTTCAGCTGAGTCTTGCTGCCACCTTCTGGTGTTCGCTCCTCGGTCGGCACAGGCTGGAGGGGCCGTTCTGGCACAGGGTGTGCGGGTGGCCGTGTCTTCAGGAGCTCCTGCTTCTCAGCAGTGGCACAGGTCAGCGCTGGAGGGGGGGATAAAGTCGTGAGTCACAGTAAATGACTGCCAGAATTATACTTGTATTAACCCAAAGGTCTTTCTTACCTCATAGAGAGGAAAGGGTTCTCTTTGAGCTGCAGCCAAAAAGAAATGGATGCATAGTAAAATTATAGTAGATATTATTGTTGACTGCGATTTTCCATTGCCTTGTTATATCTTTCACATATCTTGCATGTAAGTGTAGAACGTAAAAGAACCCTTTTTTTCCCAGCAGTTTGTCTGGTTTAATTCATAATCATCATTATAACAATCCTGCCCTGTTCTGTGCTTCAACTTATTAAAATAGCCCTATTGTTCTTGAGTCGTTTTGGGGGGTATCTTTTGTGGGTTTATTTCTTTTTTTTTTCCTTTTTTGAAATTTTGTTTTAATTGTTTGTTGTTCACAGGCAACAGATACTCTGTGAGATAATCCATGTCCTTGATCCCAAATGGTGAATGAAAACTTGGCTTGCCCAGGTTAGGCTGCAGGTGCTCCAGGCTCTCTGCTGGAAAAGCAGAGCATCATCCCCAGTTCCTTCCCAGAGAACAGATGGTGCATCACCTTGCCTTGTTTACCCTCTCCATCACTTTCTGACTCATCAGGTTGCAATTTCTGGACCTGCTTTAGTTGTACAGAGGATCTTATACTCCCTCCAGAAGGTACAGCACACATTTTGAGGCAGAGAGTGATGTAAGTGCAGAAACTGTCACTGAAACCTGCATTAATTTATACCCACAGAAAATATTGCCTAGTGCTAGTCCAGACTTTGAGGCAGGCTTTGATTTCCTGCTGATATCAGGGTGAACTTCTTCAGAGGCAAGAAATTGGGATGAGAGTATTCATTATTCTCACTGGTGTCAGGTTAGAGGATCAGGATGGAGGGATCTCTGAAGGCATCAGTTCTTACCACTAGGGCTTTAAACATGAACCTAAACCAACATCTCTGCAGCAAACTTTTTGGGGAAAAAAAAGAAATGTAGTGTAAATTTAAGATGTAAATCTGTCATCCTACCTTACTCTTTTATAGCTTATGAATTGCTAATTTGTCAGTGGTTGGCTCAAGCTTAAAAGCATAAATGTATGTTTTGGTGGTCAGGTAGTTTAGCAACTGATTCTGAATTTTTTATTACAAAATCGAAATGAAATATTACAGTGTTGTCGTGATGGATAAATCTAGTGCTGGGTCAAAGACTGGTCTGACAGGGTGCATGAAATGAGTAAGTAGCATCTGTTCCTTATATCTCCACTCTTGGATGGGGAAGGGGAGGATTGTGAAGACATGGAGACTCTGCACTTTGGTTTTAGCATGCTCTTGGAAAAGGACAGAGTGGATTAATGTATTGAAACAGTATGTAAAGCATATGTGCTTATCCTAGTATTACATAAATGGCACTACTTCATTCCAGAGGAGTAAATCACCTTACACATTCAGCTTTCTCCAGGAGTTGGAACACTGTCTGATATGAAAAAAACCCGATCATTTGTGTAAAGGAGACACAACCAAGCAGCATCTGTGTGTTGTTCTGCAGCAAATCATTATAATTAAAGAAATTTCTTAATCCTTTGAAGTTGAGGCCATATCAAAATACTTGTAAATTAGGGTTCTGTAATTTAAACTTTGAATACACTAGGGAAAACCTTTGAATTTTGGGTTTAATTCAGGGCTAACACCTGTTGGTTTACTACTGCTGTGGTTAAATTAATCCTGCTGACTGTACAGAAAGAGTTGTAGCTGTGGTGTGTAGAAGTGAGCCTTCCCCAGGCTCTGCTTGGGGCTACATGTGGGAATACTGTCACTTCTGACATGCCAGAGGCACATTTTGCTTGGCATTCCTGAGACGTTCAACAGTGGCATGTCTAACTCGATTTTAAAGGTGCGTTTCTGACGTGGGAGCAAATGGTTTCCCTGCTTTTCTTCGGGACCTTGTAACAAGGAGGATCATTGGGAGGTAGTTCCAAATTTCTCTGGCTCCTGCTTCCCAAAATTAAGATTCTGATGCTTTGCAGAGGAGTGTGGTTTCCTGTTGAGTAGTCAGAAGGTCTCTATGTGCTTTTATACTGCAGAGCACTTGCAGCGTGGGTTGGATTTCTTTGGGGTGATCTTGTCTGACTGAAGAAGCAAATCTTCTGATGTCATGTCTCATTCTTTCTTTGCCATTGTCCTTTGTCACCCGTTCTGGGACAAATATGAAAAATAAGGTTTATCTTGTTTCCACATCATGATTCCAGAATTAATCTTTATATTTCAGCTGTGTTTATTGGACTCTAGTGAAACAGGATCTTTCCCTGCATTGTCTCGATGATTAATGCTTGTTGTTGAAAAAAACAGATGTAACTTAATGTTAAAAGTGCAAATAATTTCCAGACTGCAATTACAGTGAATTGGTTTGACCATTAATATCTTCCAAATTGAATTACCCTGTGTATGAGGTCACTGGCAGTTGCTGCAACCCATACCTGCCCATATGTGTCTGTCTGTTATTTTAACGCTGTTGTGTCCAAAGACATAATTGATGTCACAAATCGAGGTCTGTTACGCTCTAGTAGCTATTATTAATTACTGGGATTATTGGACACCTGACTGCTCCATCCCTGTGTGTGCAGCTGCTCAGGAAATATCCTCTAAGGCTGGGAGGACCTGAGCAGTGCTGTTCCCTTCATGGCAGCGAATGCTTGTTTATTTTAGTGAGATCCTTTTGGTCATTCCCTTGAATACACCGTAAAACCGTATTATATGGTGCAAGCAAACAAAACAAACCTGTAGCAGATAAGTAAATTCCCTTGATTCACTTTATCTCCAATTGTATTATTGCTGCTAATTATAAGGCACTCCAGGCAGGAAATTCTGCGTATTCGAACTTAATGGCTTGTTTCAGCCAGGTAGGCATATTCTACTGAAAGCATTCTGCTCTCTAAATGAAATTTGTTCTTTAAAAGAAATATACAATTTGTTACAAATGGTAGCATTTCATCCTCTGAAATTTAACCAGTTTTTGAATCGTGGCAATAATGGTGTTAGAAGAGTTTAAGGTATTTTTAGAAAGTAAGGACTCTGCTTTGGGTGAACAAGGTTTGTCTGATCAATTCTTAAGGGAAACTTTCATCAGTGGATAGTTAAAAAAAAGAAGATATATAGTCCAATTTAAACAAAGAACCGACAGTTTTAAAAGATGCTCTTTATAATTTCCACTGTGAGGCTTTTCCTTTTTACTCTATTGCTTTGAAAGGCAACGACTCAAGACTTTTATCCTTCCTAGAATATCTCAGGGCACAAAGCAGCATAAAATGTATCTTCCTGGTTATGTTTGCACTGAGTCTTCAAGTCCATTTTAGTGCAGTTGCTAAAGCAATTATAAATTATTTAATTATCTGATACTAATTAGTGCTGCTCACAGAGAACCCTGTGGTTCCACAGCAGCCTGTGGACTAGAGCAGTTTATTTACAGATAGTGTGATGTATTTTTCTTAGGATGTTTCCAAATTTTGTTTGCCTCTTGCAGTGTGACTGCAACATCAATGAAGGATTGCTTGCAGTGTCTAGAAGGCAGTTGTCTCAGATCCACGTTGTTTTGAGAACTAGAAATAACTTAGCTTGGCCATACAGGTTTCTAGACTGCAAATTTAAGGAAGAAGCAAGAGGAATTACTGTTTCATGCCTAATGTTCCCACTAGGAATGTATTAGGGTTATTTTTATTTTGAATGGCAGTGCATGTCAAGAGAAAACAATTACTTAATTGTTATACTGAAGCATCTCTCACTCAGGTTTTAAAAGGAAAAATAACCCAGAAATAGGTACAAGTAGAAACTCTCATCTGGTTCTCTTGTTTATAATCTGAGGTTCCTAAGATGTAATTTCTGGCCTCCAAAGTGTTTGTACACAGACTTCAAATGCACTTTTTAACTGTCAGCATGCAAAGGAACTGGAAAGGAACATCCCTAATAGACATTAGGGAGCAAAGGATCAACCAAATGATGATAAAGAGCACCCAAGACCTGGTGGAACTGAGGATGGAATTGGCAGGACTTGGGATACTCAGCAGCCTGTGCCTTTGATCTGTGAATGTTCTTTTAAGAAGTGATGAGAACCTGAGTATGTGGGTTATCCTTCATGGTTAGGAAAATAGAGCTGAGCCTGACTGAGGAGGCAAAATATGATTCTAATAGATGCTCAGGCTGCAGTGGGAGACAGGAGATCCATTTCCTTCTCAGTTGCACGTCTGCCATAAGCCAGGGTGAATCACTTAATGGAATTTTTGATGTACTGATACAGCCAGGAAGGAGATGTTTTCCTTTCCCACTTCCCAGAATATTACAAAGATGGAAAGATCTGATCAGTTTGGGATGGGATGGTGACTAGGGTGACATCAGTGCTGGAGATGAAGATGTGCAGGGTGAGAATCTGACTGTGCTGAATCCAAAATACTGGAACCAGAGAAGTTACATCAGTGGTTTCAAGTCATGCATACATCTGCAGACTATGTGAAGATGAAATATGGAATGAGTGGATATTAGGAAATGAGCTCTTTGGTGCTCTAAAATATCATTAGTCTCTAAGGAAGATATTCATTAAAGGTACAGATTTCTCAAAACACAAGGGCATGTGGTGCATGAATACCCTGCACAGGGAGGAAGCTGTTCTAGGTTTTCTAAAGCACCACTCACAAAGTAGGAGCCAGAACTGCTTCCAGGTCTGCTGATGGAATGAATAAATAAATAAAAATCTCTCAGTCCTCCAAGACGGATTCTCTGAGTAGAGGATGTATCTGCTATTGCAACACAGCATATGGCTGTACCTGGCACCATTTCCTCCAAGACATCCCATATGCTTGCAGTCTGGAAGTTGTTTGCAAAAAGCTTTACTGACTCATCCCAAATATGTAATCAGATGGGAAAAATAATCAAGAAGTGATCTAAATTTATTACAGGTTAGTTTCTTATTTCTGTGTACTGAATTTGATCAAATCAAAGTACCAGCTCTCTAACAGATGAGGAAGCAGGCATGCTAAGTGCCTGGGTGTCACAGCCAGGCAGGTCCCAAAATTAATTATCTGTCAAATTTTACTTCAGAAATTGTGATGTTTGTTGGAAAAAGCATTGAGCAGATGCAGACATTTTGTGCATGTTGAAAGGCATTTCTCAGACGTTATTCAGTTTTTTGAACCTCCCTGGTGGATCTTTCGTGATGTTTTCCCTTCTTTAGGAAAAGGGATATAGGAGAAGTGAGTTCTTACTCTAGCAGTCAGTGCTAGAATCTGATGATACTAGCCTCGACTTTCTCCCATAATATGGGAAAAGATGTGTCTGTGACAAGTTGAAAGGCGGGAAAGAGTTCTGCCTGCACTCTGGAAAATAATAAAAAAAGGTTAGGAATCTGCTGGGCTTTTAGAACCTTCCAAAAGTCCAGAGGTAAGACCTTGACACAAATGCTCTTGTCTTTTCACAGGCACACCAATTTATTTAGATCTCTTGAGATTCCAGTGGAATTGAAGCCAGGATCTATGGTGGAATTTTGTGAGGGAATGCTCCCAGGAACTCTGTATTGTGACGATGAATAGACCTAATTGATCAGCTGCAGGCAGTCTGTAGGGTTTTATTGTGTCACCGTGAACACACAGTGCACTAAGGTGATACATGATGGAGATAATTATGAAAAAGAGGATTTGGAAATCCTGCCTTAGTCTGGAATATTTTAATATGGCTTAAAAAACCACCATCATTTATAAAGCAAGCTCGCTTCTGAAACTTTCCTTTCTTACCCGTAATTTGTGATCCTGGGGAAGAGAAAGCCTTTTCCAGTACAAGATGTGACTCTGACAGGATATGAAGTGCTGCTAGAGCAGTGCTTCCTGCAAGCAGAGAGCCCCATGCCACTGGGAGTGGGATTTGGGTTGCTGCAAGACCCTCTGGAAGGCTCTGGCACTCAATCCCATGCCTACAGCACTGCAGAGTTTCACTCCCACTCACCGTGGCTGGAGCTGAGAGACAGATAGTAACTCAATTCCATGAGCATCCTGGGAGCCCATTACATGCTTTTTCTCCTCTGCTGTCAAAGCAAGCAAGATTTTTTGCTGGGAATGTAGTGTTTTCCAGGTTGCATATGTGCAGACAGTTAAATCACAGCAAGGACTGTATAGCAAATGTGCATCTATGTAATGCTGAAGGTTGCAAGAATAAGCAGGAAAGGTTTTCATCGTGTTGCAAACCAAATAAAACTGGCACAAAATCCTGAGCACACAGGAATGAAATATTCCAACTCCTTGGGGACAGGAATGTGCAGGGGATAGCAGTGTTTCTGCTCTCATGTTGTCTTCTCCTTTCTCTTGGGAAGGTATCTCTTTAGAGATGGTATGTACTTTTCATTAGGGATCTGCTTCACTGGGCAATGGGTATGTCTTGGGATTAATATTAGACCCAAGTTTACCAGGTCAAAACCAAAAGGCATTAAAGTAATATCTTACAAAATGAAATATGTGTATTTGTATAAGAATGAAAAAGTGAGTCACGATCAGAGAATGTTACAGAGCTATTCATTGTCACCCCCAGCACCAGCTGAAGTGGGAAAATAAAGACAGATGGTGTTTCCTTTGACCCAAATTCTGTTGAACCATAAACAGGCTTGGGTGAAGTTACAAACAAGGGAGCCCAAGCAAATAAGTTTCGTTTATCTTTCTGCATGCCTGAAATGCCATGGGAAAACTCAATATCCAAAAGAATCGGACCTGTGAGCCTGAGCTGATGACATCAGTGGAAGACACATATTGAGAGCAGTTTTGGTCCTGAAGTTTCTAAAGCTGACCTCTGAACACACAGGAAATCCAGTGGCTCCTCTGTCTTAAGGGAACTGAGAAATTTTTTTCTTACCAGACCTTAAGCTAACTAAATATATAATTTTGTAGTATTTTCTATCCATTCTGTCCTCTTTGAACATCTGGACACTTCCAAGCTCAGTTCTTGGTTTAATCAGCCAGTCTCATTTTGTCTAATCTTGCTTGTTCTTTACCTAAGTGGGTTTTTCTCTCTGTCTGCTGCATCGTGAGCAGGTTTGGCTCATGGTACCAGGTCCTCTAAAAAGCTGTGGTTAGTGTTAGGTGCCTGTCTCAACACATGGTTTTATATACAGTAAAACACATGTTCTTTACCATAGTCTGATTTTTCTGGGGGAGCTTCTACCTGCTGTTTTTCTTGGAGTCTGACCATCTGTCTGGTTCTGTTGTGTGTAAGAAGTCCTGGGTAAGGAAGTGTGAAGTGCTCATAAAGGCACTTTCAGCTGAAAAAGCAAATTATGTGAATCAGAAAGAGTTATTAGAATATGTGACTGGGGATGATATGGACGTGTTTGAATAAAAAATCTTCTCTTTTGAATAATAACTTCCTCTTTGGAAAACAGCAAGTAGTCACAGCTGTCCTCATGGTGTTCTTGCACTGAAGTTTTTTGGAAACCAAGAATATTATGTATCTGCGTGACATGATTAGAATTGTGTTCACAAAACACGGCATCTGACCTTACAAAAAAGAAAATCAATGCAAAACAAGCCCTGATTAGATTTTTTTGCCAACACTGCACTTTTTAAACTAAAATGGATGTGCAAGGTGAAGCACAGTTGTGTAAGCTACAGGCTTATGGTTTTGCTCTGAGAGGATGAATAAACAAAGAATTTGCAATTCATGTTATCTTGCAAAGTCACATTTTACCACCCCTCATGTAAATAGATTGCGTTTGTCCTATTATTGCTTGGAAGAGAGTTTTGGCAAGTTCAATGTCTAGAAGAAAGGTTTAGATCGACATTTTGAAAAGTTCATGGACAAGGCAGTAAATTTTTGTTCTATTCCAAGGAAAAGCAGAGTTCACCGTTTCCTGTTTACATACACGGGTACTGCTCTGCCTTTTGGAAGCAGAACATGAATGACTTGTTACTGAACAACATTTAGTTTGCTTGTTTTCCTGTCCAAACCAATAAATAATTTATTTGCGAATGTTCATTCAGTTTGTTTTAAAGAACAGGGTTTGTTCCAAAACAGATAGAAGTGATGAACATATTAAAAATTCAGAACTTATCAGGAAGTTTGTCTCTGCTATCTCAGACCTGCATAATGCTCCTAAACACATAAGTCTTTTGCTAATTAAGTCCACAGATAACTAAGTATTTGCCTCTGGGGGATGCTCAGGACCACTTAGATTTTAAGGAACTTCTTCAGCTCATTTTGCTGAAATCCTGAACTAGATCCGTGAGCTCTTCCTGAGGCACATTCCTACCCTCCAGGTATCACCCTGAGTGTGTAAGGTGTGCTCAGTGAACCAGCAGGAAAGGGACAGTGAAGAAATGCCACTGGAATTGTAACAGCATCTGTTGAAGAGTGAGGAAATACTGGAGCTGACCAGTTCACCCAGTCACTGTCTGCAGCCAGGATTGTTTCCTGCAACATGAAGTGTAATTTCATGTTTGATAAATGTGCAGCCTTTCTGAAGTCACAGAACAGTTACAATTAGGACAGCACTTCCAGCCTGGTGCATTTAACTCCTCTGAACAGCTTCACGTTCCTGTGAAGATGTGCAAGAGTGAAAAAATAGGGAAAGGAAATACAGAGTGGAGTTTCTCAATGTGTTCCTTTCAGCTTTTCAGAATGCTAGTGGTGAATGATGTAGATTCACTCCTTCATCCAGAAATGGGCAAGAAAATGTGTAAAACCACCCATTCCCCTGCAGTGTAATTGATATTTTGTAACCATGTCCTGTAGGATAAGACTTATCTTTCCAGGAGTGCTAATCATTGTCAATCAGTAACACTAATCAGTAATGACTTTCCATAAGTCTCACCAAGAGCAATCGTCCCACTCCAGCTTGGGACCTGCTAGAAAAAATTGCCTGGGCTATCTAATCTCTGTGCTAGACAGAGCTGAAAATGCTGCCTCAAATTAGTTTGTGATAGAAGCAGATATCTCCATTTTGACATGCCTGAGCTTGAAAAGATCTCCTTTAGCAGAAAATTGGGGAAAAGCTTAGGGATGTCTTAATCCCAAATTTGAGATTTCATTTTAAAGTTTATAAGGACGATTTCTATATTTATATTTCATTTTATCTAAAGCTGCAGGAACTCTATCACTGGGGAGCTGAGCTTTACCCTTCTCTCCCCCTATTCTTCTGCTAAGGAGCATCTCAAACCTGACCAAAAATAGAAAGTCCAGGCTGGGCAATTCCCATTTATCTGCTGTGCTGGTTTTTGTGTTGGGTGAGGACCCGGAATGGGAAGGACTCCATGGACTCATCTGCCCCGTACTGGTCTGTGCCACTCTGGTTCTTCCAGCAGTATGTGCTCATATGCTTTCTCCAGACAATTTGCAAGTGATTGAAGTGACAAAACTTTGACATTTTCCTCTGCAAAACCTCTTTTATGCAGTTTTATCTGATATTGTGCTTACCTTTTTTCTTTAACCTGCTGTCATGCCATTGCTGTAGTGTATAGCCCTGGTTTCCCTTGGCACTTTTTGTTTTTCTCTTTCTGTGCTGCAAATCCACCTGAAGAGCATTATTATTCTCTTTATTGCCTTTATTAAGCCTCTCTATATGACATTAGCTACAATGTGGTATTTGGTTTTTTATCTTGTTTGAATCTTTCCAAGACAGCTGATATCTTTCTAGAACTGTGATGTTGAGAACAGCATGTGGGGAGGAAATCTAGGTATCAGTGGCTCTGATATGAAATAAAGACCATCTGCATACCCCCAACATTTAACACTCATATGACATTGTGGCTGCATTTTTTCTTCTTCAAAGTGCTTTTAAAACACCTCCCTTTAAACACAGGCATGGTTGGGTTCCCATATAATATCTGACTACATGGCTTCTCAAGGGTGCTCCTGGAGTGAAATTATCTCCAGCCAGTGTAGGATGACTAGAGCTGTGCTTAAAACATCCATTTTATAGTTCCTTATAAAATCTCTTGCTGCTCCTGGGCTTATCTCTGTTAAGGACCAAACTCTTGCAGGCTGCCAAATGCTGCATTGATACCTGATCTATCCTTTCTAGAACTGATTCTCTTCTTTTCCCTGAGCTGTTCCAAGGAGGTATTTAGTCCCTGCAAAGACATCTTTAGGATTTTTGCCTTTCCTGGGGTGTCTTGGTTGTTACTCGTTGATGTTAATTTTGTTTTGCAGCTCCTTCTCTATCACCCTCATAGTTACATCGAGGCAATTTCTGAATATTGCTTTGTATTGTTAGCACAGGATTTTTAAATGCTCTTGAGAAAAGTTTTAATCTATATTGTTTTAACTAAAGCAGTGAGGAAAAGTTAGAAGTCACTTTGTTGTCCCATGGCTCAGGTATCCAATAGGACTTTTTTGTAGGTGTTTTTTTTAGGGCATCAGCTATGTGCCTGATCCCATGTTCGCTTCTTGGCCTGTGATTTCCACACAAGCTCTGCCTTGAGGCCCATAGTTAAGCAGTCGGGTAATTTGTGTCAGCACAGACCTCTGGCAAGACTAATATGTCATCTTTGTAATAGCTAACCATGCTTTGGAGATTTAGTTAAAATAAATTGTGTTATACCAGCTAAATACACTAGTTGTTCCACCCAGCTAATTGAAACAGTTAATAGGGGAAAGAGGAAATAGGACATTATTCCTTGCCTGCTCCTCCTTAAGTTTTCTACCAAAATAAGCTTCAGCTAATGTCAACTATATAATACAACACATCTGTTTCATTTCTTTTTTCTAAATCAAGGCTATTTACTGGGCTTAAATGTCAGTGGTTTCTAGTCTCAGAAAAATAATGTTTCCCTGTAAACTAAGGTAATGGGCCTTTTCTCTTTGCTGCCATTGTGATAGCAAGAGTGATTCATGTCACACCAAGAAAGAAACCCTAAACATGAGCAATTAGCAGCGGATTTCAGGCCCCTGCTCTGTGAGCAGCGTTAAAAGTATAAATGAGCAATTGCAAAAGGGAAACCTAATCTAATATATACCGAGAGGATTAGTGCCTCAGGCCCATGGTGCATTTCCAGAGCAATACAATCATGGGTTTTGTGACCCTACACTTCATACCAAGATTAGAAAACACTATTTGTTACTGTCCAGAAATTGAGAAAGACTGGCAAGATGGGTGTGCAGTTAACCTCATAAGTTTAGGGACCTGGCCTGAGGAAAACATTGCATTTTTAGCAGAAGAATATTGAAGACCTGATTTTGATTTATATATAGTTTGTTTATTGGGAAGCTACAGTTACTGGGAAAGAATTATTGTTAGCACATATAGTGATACAACAGCGGTGTTGCTGCAGATTTTGTGTTCTGAACCTGTAACAGAGGAAGTCTGTAGAAAGGGATAAAATCTTCATCTTGGAGAAAAACTTCTGGTATTCACGGCCTTCCATCTGGTTTCACAGTGAGCAACTAAACAAAACAAACTAAAAGTAGATAGTGTATTTTGCATTATTTATGGTAAAGAGCCCACCTGAAAGATAAGAGTCTCTGCACTCCGTGGATCTTGTTAGCAAATAGCTCTGAGTTCAGCAGAAGGGAGGTGGGGTGTGGTGCAGACATCTGACTAAATACACAAGTGTGTGGTTTTCAAGGACCAGCAACTGGGAAAAAAGATTGCGTGTTTTGTCGAGGATAAGATGTGAAAATGGCTGATGGTCAACCATTATATAACCTAACAATGCCTTTTAAAGCTCTGCAGTCTTTTCTTTTTATAGTTTTCTCCCTCCTGGCAGGTGAAAGGGAATTATCTAAATTTATTTCATGTCTCCCAGCAGTTTCCTTATCTCTGCTAGGGACTGGCTTTTGAATTCCACTAAATCTCTTAAACTCTGCGATCTTTTCCCTCTGATGAAATCTGTTTTGCTGGCTGTTTAGGGAAATGGTTTTAGCTGCTGTCACCCCATAACTCCTCACTTCAAATGCTCTCTGCTTTTCTGCTTCCTGAGCGCAGTAGCTGTCCTACAGCTGACATCAAAGAGCTAATACAGAGAGTGAGAGGCAATGCTGGAGTCTCCACAAAGCTGGGAAGCACAAAACACCTTCCTTAAACAGGAGGAGGTGATACCCACCCCCCCTCCCCTCAAAATAAGGAGGAGGGAAAGGAGAAGTTCTCTCCTATAGTTTTTGAGGGTTTTTTTCTCCTCCTCCTCCTGCTATGTGTTGTTTAAAAGTGGCAAATGCTGTTAGGCAGGAAAGGACTAAACTCTTCTGCCTCCTCACAAAGCTGAAAATATTGCAACTATGCACAAGTTATCCCAAATAAAGATGGTGTGCTACTGCACTGTTGAGATCTGTGCAGAAACAAGGCACTCCTAGATGCTGAGGAGCAAAGAATGGAAAAAACAGGCATCAGCCCTGTTAGCTTTATTGCAGGAGAGAGAAATAACATTTTGGGACTAAATACCATCTACGAAGGATCTGAAGTTGTAGTTTAATGAGTATTTCTGTTGGTTGTTTCTCTGCTCAGCATAACAGGACTTGCTTTTAGTGTGTGTGTGTGTGTGTGCTGTGCCATGTGGTTGCTGCAGCTCAATCAGAATGTGCTCATGCTGTTTGCAAGAAATACACTCCTTCTTTCTGAGAAAGCACAAGGGAACAATTGTACCCGGAAAAAGTCAGGAGCTGGGACATGGAAACCTGTGAATAATGCTATGACTAAGAAGCAGAGGAAAAGGCTTAGGATTAAACATGGAAACAACCATGTATATTAGGGCAGTTCCCACACCACAGTGCTCCTAACAGACATGTTCCTTGATAGCTGTGAGACATTGTGCCCATGGAAAAATAGACTATTCAGCTCCGTGGGAAATATGCCTTAGTGAAACTAAAACATCAATGTGTCTCATTACACGTTTTACTGGGTATATAATTTTCACTCTAAATCTGAAGTCCTGAGATTACTAGATGAAACAGTGTGTTAAAGCATCTTGACTACTGTGCCAGTGCCTCAGTGTAAAATGGTAGAAATACTGTCAGTTCTTAATGACCAATATGAATATTGAAGTGTTCAAATTGCATGTACTAGGGTTAAGCTAATGTGAATTGACTTAGTGGTGTTGCTTTGGGGGTCCATACATAAATAATTGATTTTTACTTAGGAATAAGTATCCTTTAAAATGTAAAAAAAAATAATAGAGATTTCTTAGTTGAACTAGAATAGACAGTTGTGAAAGAATTTACTAGCAAAGACAGCACAACATTGTCTTCTATCCTTACTTCTCTTGAGAGCTATTGATTGTAGCAGACAGCAGAATTTTACCCAATAAATGAAAAAAGAAATTAACAGGGTTTATGAACATGAAGCTCCAGATAAAGTTATTGCAATAACAGTTTGCAACAGCAGGCAGAAGTTGCTGAGGTTAAACTATATATCTTTAAGGTCCTGTCAACACTTTGTGTAAAATACGTGCAAGAGAGAGAGGGAAGGGTGCTGGTGGTTAAGGCCCTTGCCAGGATGCCCTGTTTTGATCCAGGAGCTGAAATACCTCTCCCTTATCTCAGAGGATTACTTAAATCATCAGACTCTACTCTGTGATGCCATCTCTTGCTTTCACTGCCTCCTTTTCCACAGGCTCCCTGGACACATCAAGAAAAGGTTTTCCTTTTCTTTTTTTAAGATTTCATTGAGTCCAGCATATTCCTGAGGAGATGTGCTGTTTTCAGGGAAGTAGGACCTCATTCATCAGTTGTTAGTCCAGGCAAACTGTGCGTATGTTGCCAGAGAACAGGGTACTCTCCAAATCTGAAGCTGTGCATTTGACAATTTCCTTTTTAGTTTGAGTGTTCAGAGAGACTCAGAGAAGTTCAACAGAGGGGATTTGATTGCTCTTCGAGCACTGCTGAACTTTTCAGCGTTTGTACATCAGTCAGGAGGGATTGTACCCTTCAAGTCCCTCTGTGTACATCAAGTTTATAAGCTTAAGATGTTCAGGCAGCTCCTTCTCCCAGGAACTAATGAAGGATGTGAGTAGTAGAAGGATTTTTTTTTTCTGGTGGTGCTGCATTTACTTAGGTCTTATTTCACTTGTGGAGGCATCCTTAACCATGGCAAGTAAACAGAAGGAAGCCACTGCTGATTGTCCCATTGTGCTTTAACTGGAATAACTACATGAGTTCGCTCTTGACATCATTTATTTTTAATGCATTGCATTTACTACATTGCAATACATTTAAAAATTGTTTATTCCAACTAAGGGGATGGATTTACAGGGAACAGAGACCAGAGCGGGTACAATGTCTTGATTTCAAATAAGGTGTTCCTCATGGATGGGGGGATGCAATAAAATGCCTATAGAAGGTATTTGATGGGTTTTGTTACATGGAGGAACTTTGTTGTCAGACTCTCCTTTGGTTTGTGTTTTCCTAGTGAAGCACATCAGTGAATTTTCACGTTTTTTTTTTTCACCATTGTATCTTGGATTACAAGTGAGTTCTGCTGGATTTGCCCTTAACCAGCAGGGTTTTTGTCTTTGGTTTTTTTTTTGCTTTTTATTTTGAAAGGCAAAGGGTGACACTGAACAATTAAGAAATCAAGCATGGTAGAGTTTTAAGTTAGTTTTCCAGAGGAATAGTGAAATAGCAGTAATTTTCCCCCATTGCTCATGTCTGCCATTCCCTCAACAGCCTCTTACAAATGGGGTTTGACTGCAGAGAAGGCTCTATTTTGTCTCTAACCAGTGATGCTGTACTCCCTTGTCTATTCTCTTCCATGTCATGCAAGTCTGAATCCTTTCTTGGGAATTTGAGTGTATTTCTGTGGTACATCAGAGACAGGCCCAGATTTTTAAGGCAGGTGGATGAAAAGCTGGCTGAAGTAGCCATTAGAAGACATCCTGGTTACCTTTGACTGGCAGTGAAAGATCAAAGTGCTTGCCCTTGAAGGATACAGGGTCTGGCTTTCAGATTCACATAGTTCAGGCCCTATTCCTTTAGTACTCTTGTCTTTTCTCCCCACCACGCTTTGTCAGAAAATAAACCAAGTCCTTTTGCTAATAATAAACCCCACTAAGATTTGCAATTTGACTTCATCTACAACATACACTCATCTGTTCCTTACAGGTTGGGAAAAGCTTCTCTCACCCACCTCCCCACACCTCCCCAAAGTCTGGTTACAACCCACTTTATGCTCTATCCATATATAAATTACTTGTATTTTGTCACAGTGGATGTTAACAGCTTGTTAATGAGCTATTAATATTCTGCATCTAAGAATAATGCAGAAATAAATATGCTGATATAATAACTAAGTCCTTAAATCTGAACAAACTGAAAAAGGAATTATGTATTTTTTTCAGTCTTCCTCCTTGCCTTTTTTTGGAAGTAAACACATCATTTTGTGAACACTTGTTGATTTACCAGGGACAATCCAGATGTGTGAATGGTGTGATGGGTGGGTGTGAATCATACAGGAAGACTTGATCTGGGAGCTCAGCATTGCTCACCACTTAGTTCAGTGACTCAATATAAAACCTCTCTGAAGGCAGGGAACAGCCAGCCACTGCATCACTGATGAAAATTAAAATGGGAAAGGATTGGACTGAGTCACTTAACAAGTAAATAGATGGTAAATGAACTGTGTAATTTCCTTTGGCTCAAATGTATTGCCTCAAAAAAGATATACCCTCCTCAGCTGCACAGCCTGTGTGGTTCCAGCAGTGGTAGGTGAGGCCTGTTCAGGGACAGGGGATGTGGGAAAGGAATAGGGCAGGAGTGTAATGATCTAAGGGAGAAGCCAGATCTGACAATACTTGAGATTCCTGATTAATGATTTCCCTTGTGTTTAGCTATTATATTCCCATGCCAATGCTTTCCTAATCAGAAAATCAAAGTGCCAAGTGATGAACACAGATGATGGCTTGAGCACTGCTCTTGGTAACCTTGGAACTACACGATCTGAAAAGTTCTTCTTCAGGCTTTGGTAGTTTTTAAAGTATGGGCTTTAGAAGGCAGTGTTCCCACAAAACCATGAATCCTTGGAAATAGAAATTATGTTTGGCAGAGATTTCTGTCCTTAAGGCACACAGGACCTTATATAAAATTGGTAACACTCATGACAGTTACCAAAAGATTCCAATACTCATCAGAGTTGTGTCACCTGTGCAAGTGGCAAGAGATTGGGAAGACCAGAGGAAAAGCCCAAAATACAGTGCTGGAAGCTTCCTGCTAGGCTAGATTCAAATATAATCTTCTTTTCCCAAATTTCCCAGTGAAGTGCTGAGAATGGAATTGGCTATCCAGAGAGCACTCACGTTCCGAAAACTAATAAGAATGTACGTCCTGCTGTCAAATTGAGATCCTTTCCAAATGCCTGGGGATTGATTGTCCACTGTACCAGCCTGGAATAAAAATGTGGCTTTAAAGGGAAATATATACATAAAAGTAATATGACAGAGTAGGGAGCTAATAGCATTCTGCTGCTTTTTGCCCTCACCTCGGGCATGTGTCTAACATCATCTTCTGCAATCAGCTCTGTTGGAAGGACAGCTAATAATTACAGTAGCTTCCACAAGAAAAAATCCACATTAGTATGGTAGCCACTTCTAATTTGTTATTTTTAAAGACTGGATGACTTTAACCTTTATAGAGCAAATGGCACCCCAAAATCAAATAATTTTAAATTAGAAGTTCTCCTTCTTGAAATTACTCTTAGAAGGATATGCACCTTTTAAATTGAAGCCTTACAGAATAATCCTGATGTAGTGTGGAATCTATATGTGAAAAAGAAAAGAACTGTGCAGGTTATGGGTGGAAAATGCATAGCTAGGACTGGGGTGAGTTCTGTGGTCCTTTCATGGCTTCATTTTCTTTTTATGTTTATCAAAAATTGAAACCCTGGAAGTTGGAAAGACATGGCTTTCTTAGGAGGTACATATTTTGCATTATAACTGGCAAATCCACCCTCGCAGGAAGCAAATCTCATCTGTGTTTGGTTGTATCAAATAAAGCGGCGCAAATTCCTGCTAAGTAACAGCCTAATCTGACTGGAGCATATGTATTGAAACTATTTGCAAGAGAGCATTGATAATTGTGAGTTCTTTTATTTTGGTTCTGAAGAGGAAACAGGCTGTTTCTTTTCTTCAGACACTTTGCTCTTCTGCAGTCTTTCAGGCTCTCTCCTTTCCCCCCCGGGCATGAAGATTAATATGAACCTATGTCTGGGGAGAGCTTAGGTTTTTCTGGTTTCACTTAGTTTCTTGGCAACTGCCATCTCTCTGCTTCCCTTTGTACATCTGATCAAAATAAATAATGCTTTATGGTGGAGAGAGTTCATGAGAAAAGCTTGTTGAGCCCAAGTGTAATAAGACTTGTCCTGGAAGGGGAAAAAAAATTGTGGACCAGCCTCAGAAGTGTGATAGAAGAGATATAACATTTTTCAAGCATCTGACTGGTTGTTTTTGTTTAGCTTAATTAAGGGTTTTATTGCAAGAGACCAGACCTCAAACTGATTTAATTTTTTTGTTGTACTTGTAGAGATCTGCTCGGAACTGATATATGCCATGCTATATACTAATTTTCTTTGTATGGCTGTATTAAAAAAAATCTATGTAATTTTTATGTATTTGAAACATCTTCCAGTAGGGTATGGGTTTCTAGGTTTCACTAAGAGAATATTACACAAGGTTAATACTGCTTATATAAGTCAGCTGAGTGGACAACCTCTATGGGCTCTTAATAAATAAGTATTGCAGTGGTGGGAAATTAAAAACTAGTATCAGAAGAGTAATGTGATATTTTCATAGCATTTTGTTTTCTTAAGCCTAGAAACCGTTGTGCTGTTCCAGGAGCTGCTCAATTTCTTCTCAGGGAAGGAAAACACACGCTTAGTTTTCTGAGAAGTACGTCGCCATGTCCTGTGCAAGAGCATCCTTCGCTGCAGGACAGTGCCTCTGACACACAGGGCAGGGAAGGTGTCTGTCTTGGTGGGAAAGAATACTTAACAATGGAAAAGGTGTAGTCTGGTAAGGCCTAACCTCTGACATGAGGATGAAAGATCCAGCTGAGGAAATGGAAAATGTGGCATTAACACCACAAGAGGTAATGGCTGGCACAGATAAATATGTGTATATATATATATACGTACACACTCACACACATACACCAATGTTTTGTGAAAATGTGCAGGCGTTCCCAAAACATGAGGGCATTACCTGGGCTGCCAATAACTGTCACCATGCATGGGTTGGCATGCTTTGCCCTTTTGGGGTTATGGTGCCAAAAGCCAGAGCTGATGAGACATATTTATGCCAGGAAATACAAGAAATTAATTTCCAGCATTGATCGGTGGAAGGCATCCAGCTTTATTTCAGTAATGAAAAAGAACCCCCAAACACTGCAGCACTAAAGCTTGCAGTTTACTTTTCAACAGAGCTACCTGCAGCAATCCAAGCTTCTGGAACAACTTTATGTAAAAGTATGTGAATGGGTTTTAAAAGGTCAACCACAAATTGTAATTTCACTAGAGAAGACTAGTGGTGCAGGGGAGAAACATTTACTACACAATGTTCTCAACGAGAATAGTGCTCTATTTCATCCCTGCAGCAGTAAACTGGATGATAGGAAATAAATCCCAGGAATCAGAGACAAGTTTTGCCTCACTCTTTGGAATGGCAGTTCATCAGGTTCTGCACCAAAGAGCCCACCAGGGTGTGAGGGCTGACGTGGTTCTGGCAACTGAAGCAGTCCTGAATCTCGCTGAGTCTTTTTAAGAAGGCATTTTGCCAACTAATCTTTCTCTATTACTGTATTACCCAGCAAATCAAAAGGAAGTGGGGTATTTTGGGAATGCTGAGGAGATTTGATAAGTTGTTTGGGGGTTTTTTTTGTCTTTACAAAGGATTTGTGAAGGTATTTGAGAAATGTTTATTGGTAGAGCTTCTTTTTAGAAGCTTATTCTAACACAAATATTGTTCTCCTCCTTTTCTGTGCATTGATGCTATGTTGTTGTCTACCATTGCTACTGAGGTGTGCAAGCAAAACCATTTTCCCAAAAACATACAAGAAACCTTACACTTTAAATGACATTTTTCTCGACACTCGATCCGATTTCAGGCACACCGTGTGCCTGAAGCTTTGGTAATTAACTTTGGGTTGTCTGGGTTATGCCTCTCTCTTCAAAACCTAAAAATACCTTGCAATTTGCTAGAGAGGAAAAAGAGTTGCCATCAGTGTTATCAGTAGAGGCAAAGTAGTTGCAAGCTGAGGCATCGTGAAGCTTGTCCATTTTTAATCAGATCCCCTGGAGCGCTGAAAGTACTCTCTGAGTCTGGACTAATGAGGAGCAAAAGTGAATATGTCATCTGAGCATTCAGGTGAGGAGGGATAAAGTTTCTCCTGACCCCAACAGCTCCCACAGAAGGGAGAGGTGTGCTTGGCTCCTCAGCAGAGGGGGGCGTAAAATCCTAAGTGGCGTTTATAGAAATAACAACAAAACCTCAACCTGTGCATCTCTTGTTTCAAACCCAGTGACTGAATGCAAAATGCTTCTTTATGAACAAACAGGCGTCCAGAAAGCAGAAGATTTGATGGGTATTTTATTTTCAGGCCCTCTTTTATGATTATGTATCTTACAATTATACTGCTGACTGTTTGTATCTGTCAGCAAGACGGCAAAGCAGCACAGGTGTCAGCAGCCTGTGCCATCTGCCAGATTAGATTGTGCACAGTGCTACTCAGAACAATGCTATCATCTTAATATTCCAGATACCTTAATGAGTTTCTCAGACTAATTAAATGTGCAACTTGCAGAGATCATTGGATGCCAGATTGTGGTGGCTGGGAAAAAGCTCCTTGTTGTTCACAAGCAGCTTTATGATGGTAGAGGCATATTTCAGGTTTTAGTACTTGGGTGCAAAAACAAGGTAATATTTGATTTTAGATTAAACAGATTAATAAGCAGGTGTAGATGCAAATAAATGCAGTAATGCTTTCCGGACTGAGATAACAGATTAGGAAGAACCTGACAGCTGGAAGTGGCAGCACAAGAGAAATGATGAAGTGCCATGATGGTACAATCTCAGCTCCAGCACTTTGGGGGAATGGCTCAGGGGAGGATTCAAAAGTGATGAGCTGTGGAAAACAGCTACCTGGCACCCGTCCTCTGGTGCAGAGAAACAGCTACTTTCAAAGAAATACAGCTAAACAGAAAAGCCAATTAAAAAGCTTTGTTTCAAGTTAAATTCTTCACTCAGCAGAATTCCAAAACCTGCGTCTCTCAGACTTAAAACTGTGTACAAGACTCTGAGTCAAACCCTCTCTAGAGACTGTGGTGCCACCACAGAACAATTTTTTGCTTGCACATAAATTAGTGCCGCAGAATTCAGCAGAAGCAATAGTACAGGGAGATAGTCTAAGGCTTGGAGGGGATAAGAAAAAATGCAGTTATAAATTATTAGAGGAAAATGCTTCCCATGAAATATATTTTCCTGAGCCTGGCTTCATATACCTTCAGAGTTTACCAGTTTATGCTTAGAAGCAAAACTGGCAGTCGCTGCATGAAGAGTATCTAGGAACTGGCAAGCTTTAAGAACTCTTATTTGGTATAATGTTTGCAAAGAATAAGAAAAATGGACAAGCTTGTAACTGTGATTGACAAACCAGGCATTTGAGCTGAACATTTTCCTTCAAAAATTTTGGCTGGTGTTTTATCTTGTCCTCCTCATTTTGCTTCATCAGTCACACGAGAGTAATGGGAAAGGGAAATGATTGTCTTTTGACAATCAGACCTGTAGTGGAATCCAACTGTCACATTATGAACTGCAACAAATCAGAGGAAAACTGAACGGGTTTTGTGCTCTGGGTCGCAGGTACAGATACAGAACTTAAATATTTCCACAAGAAATGAGAATCCTGGCTGTAGGATTCAATGTGTTTGAAGGCAATTAATCAAGACAAATGTCAACACGTAATGGATTTCAACTCAGTAGGACTTTTGTCCTCGATATTTGATTCAGAAGTTCATTTTGGTGTATGATTTGCATTTTGCTTAAGTATTTATTCCTAGGGGATACACACCTACTGTTAGGCAGGCTAAGTTATTACTATAGTAATTGGAGCAACCAATTTCCAACAGGAATTTTAGTGTAACTTCCTGAATAAGACATTCAGTCAAGGCTGGTAGAAGAGTGGCACAGCTGGCATTTGCCACTCTGGCTTTTGCCCTTTGCCTTTCTATATCTAAGGCTGAGTTTACCTGAGAAGTTTTGACTTCTTTTGTTTCCTTTGGTCAGAAATGTCACTCAACTGTTTTTGCTGCTGCTTTTCCAGACACTGATGACGTTTCCCCTGTGTTTAGGGACACATTAATGACACAATACTAATGTGTGCCTGCTTTCGCTGGTTGGCAAGGGCTTGGCTAACAGCTTGCTATTGATAGAAATGAACTCTTGGGAGAGATCAATTAATTTGTGTCTTCCCTCTGCAGTGAATTGAACTGTTTCATTTGCAAGAGGTGGGGGAGAGGGGAAAAAATAAACATTTAGCTTGTAAGATGAGGCAGGTCCAAAACATCAGTTCAGTTGTGTGTCTTGTGTGGATCCACCTTCCTCCGAGCACTGAACACCTGGCAGCATCTTCATTTGAGCGATTGCTGGTTCTGATTTCTTTTGTCTTATAAAAGCACACTTCTCTTTACTCTGGCTACTAAGAGTCAGAAAATGGAACTAAACTTTTGCCCCCAGTCGGCAGAATGTGTTTATTTGCGCCTGTCAAGTGACATGGCTGNGTTTGCCCCCAGTCAGCAGAGTGTGTTTATTTGTAAAGGCCCTTGCTGCGCCTGTCAAGTGACATGGCTGTGCCTGTAACTGCCGGTCACTGTGTGATCCCACCTGACTGGGGGATCTGAAACACAAAAGGATGTGTAACACCCATCCCCCCTGAAGTAAAACTGGGAAGGGCCTGTTCAGTAGCAAGGTGAGGAGCACTACCCTTCTCACTGGTTCTCGTTCAGTGAACAGGTCGTACTTTCTAATTTAACTGCTCCACTCAAATAGAGAAAGGAGATAAGTGAATTATTCCCGGAGCAGCTGGAGTCAATAGAACATAATAGATGACCTCATTACACAAAGAGTAATGTTGACCTTTAGGAAATTTCTTGAGTTCATGGAAATAAAGCTTGGCTTTGTTTGACTGGCAGAAATACGGATTAAACACTAGCTGTTGATTTGTGTTGTTATGCAGAGTGGCCACTCTTGCAACCCCTGGCAGACCTTAAAACTTAGCTGTCAAAACTGTTGCTGGGTAGGCAGGAACAAACTTCATAACTCTTATAAACAAATTTCTAATTCATTTAGAAACTATCCAATATTTTGGCTTTTCCTTATGAGGAAAGCACAAACAATAAAAATGCCATGTATGGGGAAATTACCAGGGCAGGTTTTTTTCTAGAAGCAGATGGCAAATACCAAGAGCCAGTCTTGCTCTCAGGAAAGCAAACTGGCGAGAATTGCATTTGGGATTACAGAGGAGCTGTTGGCTGATCAGTTTTGTTTGTTTTTAATCAAGTGCCATCACATTACCATTATTAAAAAAAGGAAAGAAAACCCTAAGTACACATTGAGGAAAAGTACATTAAAACATCCTAATCTGGGAAAAAAACCCCAAGTAGTTTAACTGTTGATTCTTGTACATGCAGAGAAATAAAACATCCCTTTTATATGTGTTTGAAACACCATAGTTAATAGTAAAACCTGGAGAATATCTGTAAGAAAGGGTATAGTGAGTATGATGAATCCATTTACCATTGCCCATTAAAATGTTAAATCATACTGTAGCACCTGCAAATGTTTAATATGTATGAAAAGCATTGTCTTTTGCAAGTAGAATAGAAGGTTTTATTTTACTCAGGGGGAGACAGGGTTGAATTTGCAAAGTAAAACGAACGACCTGTAGCTTAGCAGGGAAAAGAAAATTCCAAGAACCATGGAGAGGTCAGGACATTTTCAGAGTGGAACAGTGATTAAAAAGCAGGAGACATTCAACTGAAATTTTTCCAAAGGCATTTAGAGCGTGGAACACTGAGTTCATTGTTATCATTCTAATATTTCTGAATCACTCATGTTTCTTTTCAGCTTAATTTGCCTCTTTTTTTTCGGCCTTGTTGGATTTTTGTGAGTGTCTGAACATTTTTTCAAACCTGATTTTGAACAAAACAGTATTGATGATATCTGCCTTTCCTGAGTACGTCCTCCATCATCTTGCAGATCCTAAGTCAACTTAGTAGAAGGAAATCTCTTCTTAGACTGTAATTTGCACTGGGTATAATACTAATGTTTAAAAATATCGATAAACTAATGGTTTTTCAGGCCCAACGCCAACATCTTATTTTTCTTGGCCGCAAATAAATCCTTCCAGGTGTGTAAGAGGGAGCCTCTTCCACAGCCCACAGCTGCTTCTCAACCCATTTATTGATTTCCAGAGCTGAATAGATGAAAAGTAACAGTTCAGAGACAGAATATTTATAGGCAAGGTGGCTTTAATAATTAAGATAACATTTTCCATGTTGATTTTTACTGAAATTTCTTGATTAAATTCCATAGAAATGAGCATTGACTTGTCACTTTACCTTGATAAATCTAATTCTGACATTTTATATCAGATGTCCCTACAAAACCAGGAACTTACAGAAACTTGCAACTGAAAAACAATTGTCTCTCCTAGCTAAGGTGGCTTATTCTGATTATTCCTTGACAGATCTTTATGTTCTTTCACTTTACCACAAGAAATAGAGAAGAAGCACTCTTTTATTACCTTTACTAACTCCTCTGTTATACAGCTGTACAGCCACATAGCATAGTCATATTTCAAATAGTCGCTGGTTAATCATTGCTGATATTTATTTCTGTTGGAAGGAGGGAGAGAAAATACCTTTCTCAATACAACACAATATTCTTCTTGCTCGAGGTTGACCTAGATCTCTTACTGGATGAATGTTTAGGGGCATCGATTGGTGAATACTCTCCTAATTATCAACTAATTAGGGTTGATGTAAAATTAACTATTCTGGAGAGCTAGATCCAATTTTTTGACACAGAATATCCGAGCTGCTGTTTTTTAGTTAAAAGGAGGGAGATTTATTTCAGGAAGAAAGAACAGTCCATAACATTTTTGACTTATTGCTCACCACATTGAAGCCACGGGACTCATTTCATAGCTTGGGGAGGCGGGGAGAGAAAACAGGTATTTTGTAATTACTGTATTTGCCTGTTGCTGAAAAGTCTGGGGAATTAGGATGCTGTAATTCCCTCTGTACATACAACACGGGGAACTTCAGACCTTCTCAAAATATTTGCTCTTTGCTGGGAATTTGCTAAGTTATTTAAATTACAACAAAGCAAACAGGGAGTGCAGAGCATTTGACATAATCTGCTTTATGTAGCTTTTGTTGCAGTGTCCCACAGTGAAAGGTGTGGAGTGACACTCACTGCTCTGAAACAGCAACTGTTGAGGTCAGTTATTTAATCTTCAGCTGGTTGTGTGAACTATTAATATCTGAATGAGGCATCATTAAACGGAAATGTTAATTCCAAGAGCAGCAAACTGTTAGCATGTATTTATGTGAAAGAAAATTTGATATTGACTTCTCAATATGGCTGAAGATGGGTATTTTAATATTTTTGAAATGCTCAGAATTTGTCCAAAGGTGTTTTAAACCTGATTTTATGGCATTAATAATCTAATTGTAACATACACGTTTAGATGGTAATGAATGAAAAGGCTTTTATTGTCTTAGCCAAAAAGAATTTGGAATTTTAGCTTTCAGTTAAATTTTAACTTTTACTACTTTTTTTCTTCTTTTCTGCTATTATACATTGGAAGGGAACACAATATCTATGAAAAATTTACCTGGGCCTTTGCTGTTGGATATTTTATCTTCTAAACGTTTTTGTGTTGTTTTTTTTTTTTTTAAAAGATCACCACGGCTGCCCTGTTTTAAAAAGCAAGATCTTAACCTTGGCAGTTAATCAATAAAGCACCAAACGAAAAGTAATAACGCACGACTTGAGGAATATTGTTTTGATTCGTAGCCTGGGAGCGGGGCTTGCCAACATGTTCAGATCCATCCATCTTCCCCTCACAGGGAACCCGCATCCAAATCTGCCCGTCTGTAAACGTACCGGCTGCAGAACCTGGTGCTGTTTGCACGAGGGCAGCGGGGGGAAGATGACATTTTTCTGGATGTCCTAAGAATGTAGGGAGGCAAAAGGAGGGAGGAAACCTGGACTAAAGGTCGGAAATGTCTGAGTGAGGCAGTTGTTTTCATGGTAAGGAAGTTGCAGGTGCTTGGAATGTGCTCCGGTTGATTGAGCTCAGTGCTAAATCTTCCCGTGCGGAGGCAGATGATGAACAAACAAGCAAGCACCCTAAATCCTGGTCACAGTGATTCTGCCAAATGGGGAAAATGGATGAATTTGGTGTTAGGAAGAGGCATCTTTGATACAGCGTCATTCACTTCTCACAGAGAATAAGGAGACAAACACACGGTTTGTGAGGATCCTTTGTCAAAGGACAGGGAGAAGGAGCAACAAAGCGGTTAAATTGTCATTTGGAAATGATAAACTTAGCATGCAAACAAGTTTTGAAGGTCCTATATTGCAAATACCTTTGAGCACCTTTCCCTGGGGTAGATGGCAACTGAATTGCTTTTCATGGCCCTGCCCTTTACCTGAGCTTTCTGTGTGTAGTCTCACTCTTGCAACTAATCTCAGTTGCTAAAATTAATTAGGATGTAAACACACCTAGAAAGCCTGTAAAACTTCATTTATGTCTGCCATATAAACCGGAACATTTGGCAATGTTAATTGAAATGATAAAAAGGTTTGTAAGGCACCAAGAACTCTTCAAGTCAGTCCTCCCTACCTCGGTTTAATGACACAATAAATGCTTGCTTTTCTGTGTATGATTATAGTTTTAAACACTAAAGAGTGAGCAAATTCCATTATCTTGTCTCAAGGAACCCTCCAGAGAAGATAAAAAGGCAGTTAATAAACAAGATTACTTTCCAATGGCAATTGCTCCGTAATAGAAAATTCACTTTCTAACCTTCTACTTTAGGATGCTAATCAGTTAATCAGCTCAGTCCCGTCGGAGTTGCTGGCAGCAGTTTTTCCTCCCATTGGGACAAAAGTAAATGCAAGGTTTTTGCTGAGGTAAAGGAAGAAAGGAAGCAAATGGTAAAACTGCCTGGTTTCATTTGGAAGTGATTGCTTTAGGCAATTATACACCTGCAGCATGGACCGTGTTAACAAGCAGCATAAATAGACACCAGTATGTCTGTTGAGCCTTTCCTTTCCTTTAAAGGAAGTTGAAATACTATATTTGCCTGTATATACCAAAGCAGGGAATAATATCCATTGTTCAGTGGTTGGCACGATTCCCACACACCTCTGCCTTTGGCTGAGGATTAATCTGTGACATGCTCTGGTGTTGCCTGGCATCAATCACTCCGGCATCAATATACATTTAGGGCTGCTGACAACATCCAAAGGTCTTACTTTCCCTTCATACAGAACCTTATATTTCACTACTAATTTAGTAATTAATAATGAATGAAATACTGCTGTGATATTTTCCCCTAATTCCCTATTATGCACAGCCAGTATTATTTTGTCCTCAGAACATTTGCTTTTTATAGTAAGCAGGAAGCACTCACCTCAAAATGAGTATTTAATGCATGTAGCTTTTTTCCCCCCCCAAAACATCAGAATATTCTATTAACAGTGATTTTTCTGTTGACAATTACTAGCTTTAATTTTTATAATGGTTATTGTGATATCTGAGTACTTTGCTGCTTTATAAAATTGAATATAGAAAGTTCTATTTTCCCCTCACGATCCCTAGGAATACATACTTTTACCATGTATTTATCTTCTTTTCTTCTTAGCTGTGTAATATTCTTAGATGCTTTGCAAGCAGACTTGATCTGACATTCAAGCCTGGCTGTAGCTGGAATTAGCACATCCCAGCTTTTTCTTTTACCCCTTTTGCCCAAGATTAAATGTCTTTAGGAAAGGAGATTATTTATGTTAGCCCAGAACAACTTATTCGGAAAAAAACCCACCATGCTTCTCACTGTGCCTGTGAGAGAAGAAGTCTAAGAGAACAGTGATGAGTGGAATTTCATTCAGGAACAAAAAATGGGTGCTGGAAGGATAGCTGGATTCATGGTGATCCTGCAAATTGATCATGGAAAAATTATTGCATGATTCAGCTGCTGAAGATTTTAAAGGCAGCGTAAGCGGGAAATGAGTAACTTGACATTGTAGGACTTGCAGTTTGTCAAAGGAACTTGGTGTTTTGGACATCACAGGTGTAGCTGGTAACCCAAAGGCAATATGTTTAGATGCCCATCAAGTCTTTGACTTTGTATTACCGCGAGTTCTTTTTAAGTATCATGAAGCCAAGTTGTATAAAAGCTAGTTTAAAAAAATATCCCTAATATCACTGTAATGTCGCTAATTACAGTGGCATTTCATCCGTGGTGGGGAATTTTTCTGCAGTTTGGAAGAGATCTGTCCTGGATGTCTTGCCAGAGTTTATTGTATTTGTGACTTGGCTTGGAAGACATCTGACTGGGTGACACCTTTGTTTCTATTGCTTTTGAGAACTCCTTTCTTTTCAAAGTCTGAGTTTTGATTCTTGGATATCTGCTTAGAATGCACTAGTACACAAAAGACTGATCTCCAAAAGTGCAGTGGCAAAATATCAGAATTAAAGCAAACACCTGAGGATATATACTATTGTATGTTCAGGAACCCAACACAACTCCACAGCCTGTTCTTTTGTGTTTCCATCACATTGATTCCTCTTCTTCCTACGAAAGTACTCATCTGGCATTAGACAAGCTTCTTTTAGTATTTGAATAAAAGCTGACCTGCTGGCACAGAGGTAAGGGACTTTGCAGAAAAAAACTCCATGCCAGGCCAAGTGCTAGCAATTATTGGGAGCTGCCTGTCGTACAGCAGATAGTACAATCCATTCTGACTTTGTCATACACAGCATTTGCTGTAGTTTCCTACGGTTCTTAATAAAAGAGTCACCCTAATCCAAAGGTAGAATCTCCAAATTCAGTGAAGTACTGCACACAACCTTGCTGTACTGCTTAAGGCTAAGAACACTCCTGGAAATGCAGGGATCTGGGAACAGCCTAGAGAGATTTTCACGACTGGCTTCCAAGGTATTAAGACAAATCCAAGCCTGGAGGCCAAATTGTTCTGTAATACAGACATCAGCTGATGCCGGGGAGTCTGTGTGTCCATCTTCCTGTTCAGCTGGCCCTTTCCATTGGATGCTGCAGGATACTTTCCTTACGAGTTCTTGCGGACAGCAGCTCTTCTCCCTTTGTTCTCAGCAACACCTGGTCACATCTGTAGTGCACTGGAGGGTAGTGACCTCTGTGGGTAAAGCAGAAGGTCCATCTCTGTAAAATCATTCAGAATGATGTTGCTTTTGCAGGACTAAGAGTACAGAAATCAGTAAAAACCTCTTCTGAGTGAGCAGACGCCTCTTTGTAGTCAACAACAGAGTGTCGTTATATTTAGAGTGTTCTTTCGAGTTACAACCCACTGTATTGATATATTTTAAACAAATGCTTTCAATTAAGTCAATGCATTTTTCCTTCACCTCCCACTTCCCCTGGAGTCAGACTGATTTGTGTGACACACCGTTACTTTTATTAGCAGATCATAAACCATGCACTCACTCCAAGGAAAAGCTGTGCCTCCTTTCCACAGGCACTCAAGTGCCCTATAAACAAAACAGAGCCAGGGTCTTGGCCACCATTAAAATTGCTCTGCCTGAAGAATGTTAAAAAACCCCCATTCCTACGTAAGGTGCGTGATTAGCTACCTCAAAATAAGGAATTCTGATGAAGATCTGTTCTTGCTGGAAGCTGTAGCCATGTAAGGATTATGCTGCAGTTTGCTTTCTTTTCCAATTTATATCAGCCTTTGTGAGCTAATTCCCAGATCAGTTAGGCACTCAGGCATAGAGAATAAAATGTAACTACTGTTGTATGTGAGATCCAACCAATTACACAAAAATGTGAACAAAAGCAGCACAAGAACACAGAAGTGTTCAAGCATCCATTACAAACAGTTCCAATTTCCTTTTTAAATGTCAAGTACAAAATCTGTATTTCACATGCAAATAACACTGGAGTGTTGTTGCTAATATACTCCTGAAATTGCATTTTCTTAGCATGACCTTTCTTGCTAACAATAACTTACATTTTAATTAAATCTGTGGCCATTTTCATTTCATGCCAAATATCCCCATGCTGTGTGCTACTGAACTTTCGTGTCAGGGAAGAAAGTTTGAAGGTCGCAGACCTAAATTCTTACTTGAGTTAAACTTTTTTAATAATACATGAAAGAAATTACATTTGTGTATTATCCCTACAGGTTTGTAGAAACATGGGGGTTGTAATTTTAAAACACTCTTGCTTTTACTAAACTCTGCGTGTCAGAATGAGGGTGAAGGATTTGGCAGGGTTTTAAATCCAGTAAAATACTCATTTTGTCTTTACTGCTTGGTACTTACAGGTCTAGTGCTGCTTCACCACCACCTAAGGCTGCTCTTTGTCTCAGTAATGAAGAAGCACATTCTGATTTTCTTTCCCGGGGAAAAAATATCCTGAGAGCTCTGTGTTTAAAAGCAGGGGGAGATTGGGTTGTGGTATAAGTGATTACGATCTGGTGGAAAGTGGATTGGGGCTTTTGAGAATATACACCCTTATTCAGATGGAAATTCTACATTAATGTGTCAGGAAATTCAGGCTTCTTCATGCATAGATGCTGCCTTTAGTGTTGAATGCTGTGACTTAACACATCAGGTTCTTGGAGCTCTAGGAAACCCTGGAATCAAAACTCACTTGGTTTTCTCTGTAGGTTTCTGCTGTGCTCCTATTTTTCATTCTCATTTCATTATGCATTCTCAATTCTCATCCCAGCCCCGAGCTTAGCAGCACAAAGTTGGTAATTTGGATACCCATGGAGCATAAGGAACAAAGATGTAGTTTAGAATTAGGTCTTGGCAGCTCAGCCTCCCTGCTGGAGCTTGCAGCAGTCCTTAAAGGCTTTCTAATCCTTCAGGTCAGCTCCTGCCTATCAGACAGGGAGCTGGGACCTTGCCTTTGGTGGGGACACAGTCCTGGGATGTGGAGCAAACCAGAGCCAGAAGCTCTGGTTTGAGCTTTCTGTCAGTTGACTTCTAGCACTGAGACATTTGCAAGCTGTGAAATTCTGTGTAGGTGTTTGCAGAGACTTGGGAAGAAAATAAATTTAGTTCTGGCTCCAAAGAGCCACAAAATTATATGATCTGAACTTTTGCTAGGCTGATTATCCTGTGCTTGGGAGGCTCTTTGGAAAAGACTTTTTGACACTGAGCTCTGAGGTCAGCCGAGATTGAAGGGGAGATAGAATTAATTCCTGGAGGCAGAGGATCTTTGCCATAATTACTTCATTGTTTATTGGTCTTTTAATAGTACATCAACAGTGATGGTTGTTTTGTACCAATTCAAAATGCTGTAGTTGCTGCCTGCTGCTATAGCAGAGTGACAAATCAAGAAAGAAGTAGAAATAATCCATCATGTCTTAAAAGAATAAATGTCATCCTCAAGGTTTTAAACAGCCCTGAAGCTTGGAAGGAGAGTTTTTTAGGTATCAAATGAATTTATTACATGGCTGGGTTTCACTCCTTCTTACAGCATCTTGTATATGACAAGTGTAGTTATATAAATACTTTATATCACTGACTTCAGTGACAGGTGACCAGAGGGCAAGTAAGTCACAATAGGGTCCCCTGCTGTGTCTTCCATAGGAAAATAAGCTGCATTTACAACTCATATTCTCAAGTTCTGGAGCAATGCTTTTCATGAAGGAAATTTCTCCCTTAACCGTTAGTAATAGAAGGTGCTGTGGTTTCCTGTTGTGATAGGATCTTGAGGATTCACCAGGGATCAT
This sequence comes from Pachyramphus minor, assembly GCA_013397135.1. Classification (NCBI taxonomy): domain Eukaryota; kingdom Metazoa; phylum Chordata; class Aves; order Passeriformes; family Tyrannidae; genus Pachyramphus; species Pachyramphus minor. Next base: position 100,587 of record VYXB01005635.1, read on the forward strand.
TTGAGGAATTCATCATTTAAGTATTATCTGAAAAACCACCATACCAAGTTTTTCCTGCTTGTCAGATATCAGACATTCCGGAGTTTTCATGTTTTGAGGTCGAGGTTTTTTCGTCGTTGTTGATGTCTTTTTTTTTTTCCCTTAAATTGTATAACAATTACAAAAGACAGCCAAAAGTAAATGTAAAAAAAAAAAAAATCAGTGAAATAACCACAGCCATTCCTTTGCTTATCATAGGGACTCATCAGCCAGGGGAAGAAGACAAGCAATGAAGTGTGTACCACTGAGCTCTGGATAACTAGAAGCAATTTTTGATCAGGCTGAGCCCTTGCTTCACATCAGTGCATCTCTAAATAAAATAAGAAACAACCCCATGGCACTGTGTTTAGAAAAACAAGAATATGGGGGGGGGGAGGGTAGAAATAAGCCAGCCAAGAGCTTTATCCTGCAGTTGCACCCAGTCATGTGAATAGAAGCTTAACAGTTTAATTAAGCTTGTTTTGGGCTCTGTTTTGATTCTCAGGAGCTTTGAAGCAGGTCTCCCATAACTTGCTATTTGAGGCCAACTGGAAACTTTTCAAGAGAAGTTTGGCTTTTGACCCAGGATTCTGATGAATCTCTTCAAACATCTGCAACAGCACACTTGGGAGCAATGCCTACAAAAGAGGAAATTTGAGATGGAAATTCCTCTAGTTGCTGGAAGTTGGCAATGAGCGTAGAGTTGCCAGAAGAGTTACACTTTTCTCAGAGTTTTCAGGATGAGGACACAGGTGGGTGACACATCACTGTCTTGGGCAGTTTTGGTATTCCCAGGTGAGGCACCTATGTACCTTAACATTTTGGGGTGAGAAATGAAGGAGCAGGAAGAGGAGTAACTTGATTCTCCTCTGTTGAGTTGGCAGCTGGAGAATAAATCAAGTGGAGCATTCTGCCTAAGCATTCATTCTAAGAATGACACAAGTTTATTAAAGCATAATACATGGGAAATGCCTCCACTGATCTAAAACCTCTGAGTGGCCTGCAGCCAGAACCCCATAAAACATTCACTTGTGCAAGTGAGAATTTGCCTGGCAGTAAGTGGCTGCACTAATTAGGTTTTGAAAGGGGCTCTCAGCCTTTTCACCCTATTGGAAAATAGTGAGGATGTGAATTCCCATTACACCATGCTGTTGTAGACTCCACCAGCTCTGTTTAGATGAACTGATGTAGTAGAATAGAGGGAACAAGGGAGAAAAGGTTGCCTAGGGATAGAAGGGTTTCCAAACATTCTTCTTCTTGAAACTAGCAGTTCATATCGGGAGAATTTCTTGGTGTAGACACTCCCTTCTTAGCAACACCACTTTGTATGCTGTGTTTCCTCTTTCTGTGATGCTTAAGACAGAAAGAAGAGTAGTTATCAACTACAATTAATATCTACAATATGACACAAAAAAAGGTGACTTTTATGTCTTGTTAAGTGAGGGGAGGACTGTGGAGGTCAAACTCCATAAAGATGCTTAGAAATTAAGCAGTTTTGGCAGGAGCAGGGGAGAAGAGAATGTAATTGCCTGTACATGTAATTCATTACAAGTGTCTGTGTGGTGGTGTTGGACTGTTCTGGATCCTTTTACCTTCCTGGGTAGAGAAGAGACAGGTTGCCCAAAGCAGCTGTTCTTGGCAATCTGAGTCATCTTCTTGAAAGAGGCACAGCAAGGAAAATGCAGCTCTAAGACTTGGCCAGTGCCAGCACTGGATAAGGCAACTCCCCAGTTTTACAAACCCTGAAATGCTGAAAAAATTAAGCAGGATCCTTACAGCTGACTATAAGCTTTGTGAATTTATGCAAATTATTGTTTCAGTGAATTTTGTGTGGTTGTGGTTTTTCTTTGTTGTTTTTGTTCTTCGTCATTGTCCAGGCTTAGAGCTGACTTTGAATAACCTAAAAGATTTTCTTAAGATTAAAGAGCTTTTTGCAGGGGTCAGGTGGAAAAAATCTTTGGGGCATCTGGTGTATAAATGGCACGTTTCCCAGGATTCCATGTGGGAACTGCTGAACATGAAGGACCTTAGCTTAAAGTGCATTTCCCACAAAACCAACATTTGTGTTAGATCTGGCCAGGCTACAAGATACCAGTTTCCCATGTTTTCTCGAAACGGTAAATATTTAATTATTTAAAAAACCACGTTACGTTGCCAAAACAGTGGATAATGCCCTCCAAGCTAAAAAGCCAAATCCAGAGATCAGTTTAATTACAAGCCATCATTAATGACTCAGAGATCAGAGTCAAAACATCAGGTCCTAGTGTTTCCAAATGTATGAGTTAACATTCTCCTAGCACTTCCAGCCTCCTTGGTGGAGAGAAAGAGATAAATTCAGGTTAAGGCTGAAAATCAAAATTTGGGTGTTGGTACAGCTGGACTGCTGGTACTCCCTGGACTTGTAAGGCTTAAAAATACCATAAATTCAGACCTGCTGTGTGGTGCTGGAGTCCCAGTTTGACGTGAGGGGTTCACAGTGTGATTAACAGCCCTGGACTAACACAGCCAATAAAATAAACATACACAAGATCCCCACGCACTGCATTCCCTGCTCTCTGCCATTTTTTCCCATTGCATAAATTATATTATTACAGTTGCAGTAAAGATCAACAGGCCATCTGACCTTGTACCCTTACCCCAACAGGATTTAATGCCCAGCGCTCCTCAGGAAGGCGAAGGAGGTTTGTGCAGCATGCAGGAAATGCATCTTATCTCTGATGGTGATGATTCTTTTAGTATGGTAACCTTTTTCAGGCATGAATATCTGCTTGTGCCTTGAAGCATTGGGAACATTTTTGGATCTACATAAATGCATAATAACAGCACTCACTGCCCTTGGCCATGAGATTTGATAGACCTTATAATTTAATCTTAACTAGTGCACTGTATCTGCAGATAATATTCTATTTTCATATGCACAACGCTACTACTTGCCACAAAATATCAAGCTGTAGTAGTTTTAGTATCCTTCAAACATAAAAACAAGGCAAGAGTCACCTTTTAATGCAAATAGATATTGTAGTAGCTATAAAGTGGAGTGTAGAGAGAAGTAAGGACAACTGCAGTTTTATATCATTACAAAAAACCCCAGCTCCAGGCATATTTAATCTCTTGGAAAGGAGACTGGTCTGCTAGAAAGAGTTGAACGTGCCAAATTCTTTTTCTTAGTGTGGTACTTTTGATGTTTCTGAGTGTCTTTTAGACCCATCATCAAGGTGCTTCAGCATGTGCTTGATTTTAAATACAGGAGTATCATTGCCTTCAGGAGCATTATAAAAGTGCTTCAAAAAATGCTGCAGCACCTTGCCAAACTGGAGTGAAAAACACTGATAAGATAGGTGTGATATTGTCTGAGGAGACCTATCTGAGGCTGATAGCAAGTGTTTTAGTTCTCTCTATATTCCATAGCATATTTTTGTATCAAAGTCATGTTATAGGTCAGACGTATTCTGCTAAGGAGCTGTAGCCTAAGTTATCCACTGCCTCAGTAGCAAAAATCACCCAGATGTTTTGCTATTGACTGTTGCAGCCTAAAACCTCTATATTTCAGTTGCCTGCTCACAGATGTAAGGGCTCTTCTTTTGATCTTGCTTTTGTCAGCATTCCTCAGCTAGGCTCATTAATAGTTTATGTAATTTATTTTTGAAAGAGAGTTTGTTTTTTGTTTTAAAGCTTATTTATGATCGTATTTAGAAAACACATTTCCTTGCTAAGTAGCTTTCCCCCCTAATGCACAGGAAGAGTGAGATACTGTAAAGTTGAGCCAGGGGGTCAAACATAGTCACGAGAGGCACTTGGTGCTGTATCCTTTGGATTAGATGAGCCAACCACCACCAATCATCTCAGCCCAGCACTGGCATCTTCAACGAGAACATCCTCATGTAAAATTCTATTTTGCTTCTGAAATTGGGCTTCAGAATCAAAAGCTTTCTGATTGCTCCGAAGCTGAGGCTGAAAGACAGAATAGAAATATCCCAGCATTGCAATTCTGCTCCTGAAACCTGCTGGTTTTGTGTTTCCTTGGCTCAGTGGTGAAAACGGGCTGATCAACGTGCAGAGTGGAAACGGGTGACAAATGCCAGCTGACACGGATGCAAAACAAGACTTATGACCCATGGAAACTCCCAATTCCAGAGCACAATGCTGCAGGAGATCTCATTACTGTGCACTTACGTGGAACAGAGAGGGGAGTCATTTGAATAACACTAACATTGCTGTAAGCAAGCCGGTGCTCTCACAGCCATGTAACTTCGTGTGTCTGAGACAGCATCCACAAAGATGCAGTTCTGAAAAGGTACCACATTAAAGTACAGCTGTGCCTTTGGGTCTGCACTCATTCCCTGGAAAGAGGTCGGTAGCAATTGTACAATCGTAGGTGGGAGATGCAAATACTCAGCACCTCCCTCCTGTTTCATGGAAGTTACTTTCAGCCCGCCCACAATCCCAGATTTGTGACAGTGGTGTTTCAGACAATGTTCTTGGCTGTTTGCTCTGGAGACTCTGACTTTGTCACCCTTGGAGAGCTGGGTACGACTGATTGTGTTAGAAGTGGTGTGTGTAGAGAAATCCTTTTCGGGTGCTTGGCGAATGTAGTCATAAACCATTATTAGCAGGATGGCTCATGACTTTCCTCTAGCCAAGTCTGAAGACAAGTCAGAACCCAGATGCTTTATTTCCACCTTTCTGTGTGTCTGCCATGCCAGTAATTCACTTAGGAGAACATGGATGTGCTGAAGCCATCGGTGCTGTAGTGATTAGCACTGTTCCTGTTACAATTAGGAGTAAGAAATGTTTACAAATGTCCTTGATGTAAAAGGACCCCTAAGTAATTACTATAATTGCACAAGAATTGCTTATAATTGTTGGACTTCCCAGAAATGACTTTCAGAGGAAATCTGTGCAGTCAATTGCCTTGCTGCCTCCTCAGATCAATGTGAGATTAGTCCCAGTGCACAGGGCAAAGTAGCAAACTATTTGCATTTCATTAGCAATATCCCACACTGCAAGACTCAAATGATTGATGGTCTGGGAGGACACACCTTCAAATGTTTATGAAGAACTAGTAATCACCTCCTCTTCTTATTTTTTTTCCTTTACTTTTCTTCACTGCCTTTCAAACAAAAAATTGCCATAATATTCAGATTTCCATACATTAAACTCTTCCATTCGTGACAGAATATGTGCATCATCAGCATAGTTGTTTCCAGTGTATTGTTCTAATCAGTTTCAATATTAATATGAAAGGAAAAAAAAAATCAAATATCTTCAGATTATATCCAGACTGTTGGGGGTTTTTTCCCCCTTCTTTTTTCCAAGATAGACAAAATTGTTGCTCACTAGTGGCAGGTTTCTAGGTGAAATATTTCATATGCACTGTTTGAATCCAGTTTGTTTGCCCAGGTTTTCCATAAGGGCTGCTGTCTGTCAGAGAAATACTTTGGCTCTTCTCCACTTGAAATGAAAGTGTAGCATCATTTTCATCAATCCAGTCATTTGCATGTCTGTAACAGAGAGGAAAGGGGGGAATCATCACATCAGTAACATGATCTTCTGGAGACCAGAAATAACCAGAGATAGACCCACTGCTTTAAAATATGTGTATATATATATATATATATAAAATAATCTAATTATTTAAGAAATACAGCAGATGCCCCAAAGATTCATTAGTCTGATAAAGAAAAATCCAAGCAAGCAAGCAAAAAAAATTAAGTATTTCACTTAATTGCCAGATTGAAAACTCCAAAATTTTGTTTTTATATCTGTGTATAAGCATTTCCTAAACATTCAGTTTTAGCATGGAAAAGGCCATGAAAATCCAGCACTTTCTACTTAACTGGTCTNGCAAGACTCAAATGATTGATGGTCTGGGAGGACACACCTTCAAATGTTTATGAAGAACTAGTAATCGCCTCCTCTTCTTATTTTTTTTCCTTTACTTTTCTTCACTGCCTTTCAAACAAAAAATTGCCATAATATTCAGATTTCCATACATTAAACTCTTCCATTCGTGACAGAATATGTGCATCATCAGCATAGTTGTTTCCAGTGTATTGTTCTAATCAGTTTCAATATTAATATGAAAGGAAAAAAAAAATCAAATATCTTCAGATTATATCCAGACTGTTGGGGGTTTTTTCCCCCTTCTTTTTTCCAAGATAGACAAAATTGTTGCTCACTAGTGGCAGGTTTCTAGGTGAAATATTTCATATGCACTGTTTGAATCCAGTTTGTTTGCCCAGGTTTTCCATAAGGGCTGCTGTCTGTCAGAGAAATACTTTGGCTCTTCTCCACTTGAAATGAAAGTGTAGCATCATTTTCATCAATCCAGTCATTTGCATGTCTGTAACAGAGAGGAAAGGGGGGAATCATCACATCAGTAACATGATCTTCTGGAGACCAGAAATAACCAGAGATAGACCCACTGCTTTAAAATATGTGTATATATATATATATATATAAAATAATCTAATTATTTAATAAATACAGCAGATGCCCCGAAGATTCATTAGTCTGATAAAGAAAAATCCAAGCAAGCAAGCAAAAAAAATTAAGTATTTCACTTAATTGCCAGATTGAAAACTCCAAAATTTTGTTTTTATATCTGTGTATAAGCATTTCCTAAACATTCAGTTTTAGCATGGAAAAGGCCATGAAAATCCAGCACTTTCTACTTAACTGGTCTTTTTTTTTACTCAGGAAATTTTTTGAGGCTTTAAATTTTAAGCTTCTGTCTTTATAAAGGCCAAGACATTCGGAAAATACAAATCGAGTGAGTATTTTTTCCAGGGTTTTTTCCAGAAGAAACAATTTATTTAAGTGCAAATCTGGATTTAGATGAATAAACTTTTGAAGAATTATTTAAAATTAATTTTAAAATGTTTTTCATGCCTGCCATCTTGGCTCACTTTGAGTCATTCTTAGTGTACGTGTGGCATCAAGATGGAGACACGTGAAAGGCTAATGATACTGCCGAGGCTACAGCTATGAGCTTCCCTCTCTTCTGATGTGGAAAAAAGAGTCAGTGCATCCAGCATTCTGTCATTTTGTCAGATCTGTCACCCTGTGAGATTTGTTCAGATCTATCCCATCCATCACTGGTCACCACAGGCAGCAGCTTCTCTGTGTTCCACCACCACTGCAGGGGGTGTGCACCACAAACCAGCAATTAGGGGAGGGGAAGGGTTAAAGGAACCGGAGGATGTTGGGGAAGGTGCCAGGAAAATTAATTTTGTGTTTGAATTCTGGTTTTGCCTGCTAAGATCTCCAGGAAATATTCAACATGTTATCTCAGCAATTTGCACTTTTTTTTTTTTTTTTAAATGTGATTTATCGTCATCCATTTACAGCAGAGTCCCTGCTGTTCACTTTATAGTTTTGTTTTTCGTTGTTGTGGTGAGATACGGCATTAATTTGCCTTTACATCTTTTATTCATTTTAAATATGCAAAAATCCTCTAAAATACATTACCACATGAACTCTGGGAAATACGGCATATGATTTTAGTTAAGATTGGAGAAAATGCATACACATACCTTATGAAGAAACACAGAATTCTATCGTGGAAGAAGATGTGACAATATTTGTGTGTTTGTAAGACACCTATAGACCCTGTTACTGAAATACACCCAGTCCATTCCTATAGTTATGCACATGATATTAAACAAACCTAGAGCTACATCAAGACAGGAATGGAGTTTATTTACTGTTTCTTGTACTAAATTTGTATGCGAGTGATAATTTTGTTTTACAGTTTTTCAAGCTCATAGAAAACAGTTGAGCATAATCTTTTTAAAGTATTTTTCTGCCATTCTATTTTCATTAACTTCAGAAGAAAGATAGGATTTCAATGGCTCACAAATATTTGGTTGTTACGGAAAACAGTTTAGGTGTCAAGGTTTGTGGCAGGTGTAAATTGAGTTATTCCACATGGTCTTAAAAATTACTCAACCACAGCATCAAATCCCTTGTTAAAAGGTTCAGAAAAATGCAGAACAACCTCATTTAGCATCCATCACTTTAGGAACCTTTACCTTTTCACTAAGATAGATGAACAGAGGAATCATGGCAGATCCATCATATCCATGCCACTTTCTCTAGAAAACTATTAGACTCCTAGAAATCATCTTAGAGCCTCTCGTTACTCAAAAAGCAGAATCTTTGTGAGGGTTTATTGAGGGTTTATTTCTCCTCTGGCACTGGCCATTTTCTGAACTACATTAACCTAGTAATTATTAAATCTACTTAATTCAGAATGAATACTGTTAAAGAAAATGGGACCATTTCTTAATTTCAGAAAAATAGAACAAAAAATGTAACTAGCTACCATGTCCCAGCTCTCTCCCCATCCATACTCTTGAGGTATTCCTGATCCGCCTGCCACTGGCAACAATGCTGAACTTCGTTGTAAGTGCTATTTTTTATTTCCTCATTTAGGAGTGAGATATCCTATGTCCTTCTATGGACATATCTAGAATGGATATAACATAATCCATTAAAAATTTGATAATATTCCCTAATGTGTGATTGTATTATATCATTGGCTTTTATGGATTATATTTTAAGTCACGACCAAAGCTCTTCTTGAGATCTGATATTTTCAAAGCAATTTAGAAACAGTAGTTCTGGGTTCTAGTTTTCCTCTAAGAAAATAAGATAGTTTCTTGCCATCTGCAGAGAAACACACCAATGCCCCACAAGCCTCTGCAGTGTGATGGGATTGCTTCCCTAAACAATGAGAGGGGAAAATGTGACATTCAGTCATTTTTACCTCATGTTTTGTTTCAGTCTAAGACCTTTGCTTGATAATTTTTCCTCCAAAATACAAATAAATGTCACGTTGGTGAGAACATTGCCAAGCAGTAGTAGGAAATGATTTGGGGTTTAGCACAAAATGTAATTTAATGGAAGTGTATCAAGCACCATTAGATTGCAGGAAGAAGCAGTCAAGAGCCATACAGACAACCTAAGCCTCCTTACTGAGTTTTAAGGTGGGTAAAAAATTAGATTGCTCATATTCAATATGCAGTGTGTCAAAGTAAATACATGCAAGAGGCAGTGACAACGGCGTGAATGGTAATTGATGGGGTGCTGGGAGTGATTTCGTATCAAGTGCTAATCAGATTGTTTTTCCACTTATCAGCGGTACCACTCAATAACTGACAACTTCTAGATTATCCTGAGCGTGCTGAAAATCTGCTGTGCTTTCCAAGTGACTCTGACATTTGTGCTCTGCACAGAATCCAGAAAACTCCAGCAGCACCTTGCCACGAATTCTACACTGGCTGTAACATTTTTCATTTACCATAACAAGCATTGGGTAGAATACATATTTGGAGTATTACAGCTTGTATTTTTTTCTAAATAATGAAGTTTAAATTTGGTCAGGCTATTGATGAATGCCATTTTGTGGTTTGACAAGTCTGGTTCTGCACATTTTGGGAGATCTGTTTTGACTGTGTCCAGATAAAGATAAGATACTTGCACACACACATTTCTGGGAGGACTGAAAGATCAAATAACACTGGATACTGAAACTGTGCTATGTATCACAAGTCACGATGAAATTGTGAACAGTGGAAATGAGTAGCAGCCTTGTCTAAAACCAAAGACAAAATATTCTTACATCTAATGAGCTTCTTGGAAAGATGGAGGGAGAGTGTTTGCAGAGGTTAAAGAGGGTGTTCTGATTTAAGTTTGGGGTTGTTTTTCATTCCCTTTGTCATCCTTGACAGGTTTTCTGATCACTGCTGCACTTTCTTATGTCTCCCTGTGTGTATGTGTTCCTTTTGCACTAACAGTTATTAACATTTCACAAGTGTCTGGTGTTGGGGTGTGTTTGTAGCATGGCTGATATTGATCCTGAAGGGAGGTTAATTATGAGTCATTAGTAAATCAATAAACTCCTTCAATCCTGATTTGGTTTAAACTACTACAGGAACAGATCAGTTTTTCCCTGTGACATATCAAGAATATCATGATACTGCTACTAAAGGTTGGGACAACTAGATCATACTTAAACAAACTACTTTTCAGGAATTTAAATGTTAAAATATTACTATGGAGTTTCTGCATATGTTTTGAAAGGTATGCCTTGGAAACCTGTTGGGTTTTTTTTGGGAATTCATGATTTTTATTTTCTGATAGTTTCAAAGTGCTTGTAAAATCTTGTTAATACTCAGAAAGAATAGAAACTCTGAGATGTGGAAATATGACTTGCATCTTAAAAAAAACAAAAAAAGGAAAAGCATTGTTAAAAAAGCTAGCACGTCAAAACATTCCAGCTGTCAAATTTCATAGTTCCACAACGAATCCTGTATCTTGGCTTATTGTCTTGAGTTTGGAGTTTTTTAATTAGACTTTGAAATCTAAGAAGATGAAGACATGTTTTTCTTTTTTTTAACAGAAATTAGTTTTCAAGCCATTAGCATATTTATATAAGTAATATTGAAAGCGACCTCTAGTTAAAAATTCACAGTAAATTAACTTTTCCCTTACTATAAATGGTATTTTAGAGCCACTTTAATTATCTATAATAGAACACAACATTAGTCTGAGAGAAATTCTCACAGGAAAAATACGATATGTTTATATCAATAAATTTGGCTGTGTCAATTTGACTTGAAAGGGACACTTAATCCTGGAATTCGGTTCATGAAAAGTTTGAGCATTAAACTCCCATCAGGGAGATGGCAAGATACTAAGAAAACTAGAATATCTTTTCTCTGTATAGGCAGATTTTGAGAGTTTATAAATATGTCCAATATCTTCGTGGTTAGATACATAAAGCTTTGTTTTTAATTGGGTAGGCATATGTTACAATACATCAGGAAAAAATACAGCCAATGTATATTTTCAATACGCTGTTCTGCAAGCACAGAGATATTCACTTGGAAAAAATAATTTATAAAATGCATTTCAACTACAAATGGCACATCATAATGTCAAAGAAATGAATACAAATGCTGATGTTCCCAAGAATTAAGTAGGATTTTAGCTTTAGCTCTCCATCTCTTCCCCCACTAACCAAAATGAGTACGTAGTGCTGCAAAGAAAGTAGTTTCATATTGTAATCTTTGATACCAGCATGATTAAGAAAAGCATTAAGAAAGGTTGATTTGTACATGGTGCTGAAAAAGCAGTACTGCCTGGGAGAATGATAAATAATGGAAGCTGCTATTAAAACAGAAGTAATCACTGATATATCTATATACTTATAGCGCTGTTTTTCATTTGGTTTTTTTTTTCTCTCATTGCCCATCATGGCTGATTCGTAAAAATTCCAGATGGAATTAGTATTAGGAAAATTTTAGAAGAGTAACCATTAAAACTTATCATAGATGGACCTAACTCAGAAATATTTTTTGTATTATTAAAAAAGTAATATGAGGACAGTATAAATCAGAATTTTCTTTAGTGAGGCAAAACTCATAGTTTCAAAGTTTTTTCTTAGTTAGCACAAACTGAACCATGATAACCTGATCATCTTCTCTCCATTCTGATGTCTGAAGGGAACATTGCACAGGTTGGCTGATTTAGGGATCTTTAAATCCACTGCAAGCCCATGTGCAGTAGGAGATAGTGGCTCACTTAGACAGGACACAGAGATGCAAAACTGAGTTTGAGGCCTTATTTTACTTTCTGGCTGCATCTGGGAAGAGAAACTCCATTCCTTGAGGAATGGACTTTGCTTACTGAAAAGGTGAGGTTAAAAGGAGGGAAAAAATTAACACACTCCTGTGGGACAAGGAGCAGAGGAGCCAGATGGGGTCTGCGGGTCCTCCTCCCTGGGACTCTGAACAGGAGGAGTAACTTGAGTAGGAAAAAAGAAGAGAAAGCACCCACTGGAAGAGCCATCTCACATTGTGCCTGCTGACCTAGATTCTTGCTCTGATGGAGTTATGATGATAAAAAAACCCATTACATATTACTTGGGTGCGTACTGGAGGAGGACCATAAGCTAGAAGCAGTTATTAGGTTTAGACGTGTATCTGGGTTACTTAAAGACTTCGGGAGCTGTTTAATCTTGAAGTGGAACATGTTATAGATTGTGTTTCCATGTATACTAATACAGGGATTAAAGCTGCCAAAGCCTCACAACCTAAAATGCTACATGAGTCTCTATTAAGGACCAGGCAGATCAACATGTTTGGTCTCTGCAGGGAGAGGGAATAACAACTCGAGCTGCATGAGCTCAAGGTGACATAAAAACAGTAACATCTTGGGTGCATATAAATTTGTTGGCCTAGCTCTAAATAATTTCCTCTCTTTACAGGAAGATTTCATCCTTGCACATATACCAAAACAGGACAAGAAATTATTTTCCCAGATAATAAATATTTTTGGAGGTATTAAAAGTTTCTTAGTTTGTCTAAGAAGGAAATGAAGCTTTTGTGAACTTTATCACCTAACAATTTGGGCATTGACTTACTTAAGGTTGGCTTCTTGGACCCTGACAGTTACCCTGCCCTGACTAGGGATAAACAAATAACTGGAGGAGGGTAGGAAGAGTTGGGTCAGCATTTGGAGTGAGAATATTCTAAGTCACATTTCAATTTAAGAAAGCCTTTATGGAAAAGATTAAATTGAGAACATGTTTCAACTATGCTTCTGATAAAGGGATTGATAAAAGTACAAATGAAAGAAAAAAAAAGTTAAAAATATTTGTTGCATGGTTTAAAATATTCACTAAATCACATAAGCCAAGTTTTTGCTTAATAAACTGAGATAAGATGGTAGTGCCACTGCAATAAGGCCAGCACTGATATTTATGCTTGTTTCAGAAATATGAAACTAGGGTTCAATTCCTCCATCAGCCTGAGGGCATTCAAGTCCTATCCAGAAACTTGCTAAAAACATGATGAAGTACCTCATTTAAAAAATTCTTATTTTTCTATGAAACATTACTTATCAGCCTTTTTCTTATTGTGGAACTTAGTGCAGGGAATCTGTAAGTTTTTTTCTGGTTCAAGGAGTTTACCATCTTCATTTTCCAAGAGAACTCAGCATATTTTAATATTAAACAAAAATCTTGACTTAAATAGTTTCCCTATGTATTAAGCTCGTTAAGAAGTATCAGGCTCTCAAATCCATTAATTTAATATGAGTAGTGTCGCCTGCAGTGACGCTGCTGAATTTATTGCCCCAAGACAACATTTAGATAAAGAGACCATTCCTTTACAAATGACTTCTGAAAAAAACCCACTGCCCTTACAGAACCTAATTTAATTAATCTTCTAGATGAAGGCAGCAGTCAGTAGGAAGAATTTGATGTTGTTTAGCCCCACTCTTATGAATATTAATATTCAATAAAATGATTCTTCTCTTCATGAATACTATAAATGTGCATTAGGGTTGAAGCTCTGAGAAGTAACCAGTAGTTATTTTTGTTCCTCTCTTCTTGTAAGCAAGGATTCTCGCTTTCCTTCATCTGATTTATACAAAATTTTAACAGTGGAATTATGGTGGAACTCTTGTGTAAGGGAGAAAAGGAATAATGAATGTAGACCATGCCTGCCCTGAGCTGCACTTGGAGAACTCTGTATGTCTGTATGTATGACTTGAGAATTAACATTTACAGCACCTGACATTTTAAATTGTATAATTATGATAGGATACATAAATAGAAGTACAGGCTTTGGGTCCCTGTGTGAACAGAATCTAATTTCACTATAAAAATAATGTAAGAAGCGTTTCTTTAAAAGACCAGAATGAACCAACATTTCTCTTTTCGTGCATGATGAATTAGCATTAGCAAATCCATTGAAACAGTGTCAACCTGGGTACAACAGACATTCAGGCAAGTTCAGCTCCCATGGAGGTCTATACCCTGAAGCTGGACCCAGCCTCTACCCACACAAACAACTTGCCATTTCTGTGCAAGACTTACGCCTTGGGTTCTAGCAAGAGTAATAGGAAATATATTTCCAAACAATGTGGTGTTTGCACTCTCTTAACATGAAGCAATGGTTTGAAAACTAAATTAATTCTGTTCAAGTCACATTAATAAATATGAAAAAGAGCTGGGGCATTCATGTGACCCTTGTATAGAGCAACATCCCTCAAGCAAAAGGTTCATTAGGTTTTTGAGACTTAATTCAGCATTTCCTGGAAATGTGGAGAGATGCAGGATTCATTGACCAGCATTTTCCTCCTTCCACTTATAAAGTACTTTGTAAAAAAAAAATAAAATTAAACCAAGTATTTTGCTTGAAAGTACTCTCAGAAGGCATAAAGATGTCTAAACCTGGATCTGAAATGGTTCTAGGAAAGAAAGGAAAAGAGCTGAGAGAGTTTGCACTCAAATCTAAATGTTCGTTGCCATTTTTTCTTCTTTGTACAGTTCTCACACAGCAGCTTGTACTTCATAATTACATATTTGCCTTCAAGAGGGAGCAACTTCGTTGTGCTCTGGTTGTACAAGAGCTCTACAGGTAACTGAGCCCACTATGGACTGAATGTCTATCTCCTTCCATGAGACATTGCATTTCAGGGTATTTGGCTGGGAATATTTCAGGGAATATTTTCATTTTTTGTAATCATTCAGATAAATCATCTTTTAGACAAGTTTCTGGTTTTAAGACTGTGTTGTTGCAGTGTGGGTGAACAAAGGGAATTCACTTGATCTCTTTGCTAATTGTATCACAGCAAATTGATTCTAAAGACTTTACAATCACTCCCTTAGTAACACTAATAAGCATAAAGGGAGGAAATGTCAGTGGGGTAGTATGACAGATACAGCACTAAACTACTTTTCCTAAACCTCTGGAGATAATTACTTCAAGCTCAATAAAGAGTCCTTGTTACATGTCCTCTTCACTTTTGTAGCAATATCTTAGATGATTTTTTTGCTTTGTTATGGATTTAATTTTTTCCCCCAGAAATACTGTATAATATTGTGGCTCTATATAGAATAATGGAATATAAAAATGTGTGTTCATCTGCTTCATTTAAACATAATTGATTTTTGGAGGAAGAAATGCCATTTTTTGCAGTACCCTATTTACGTATAAGAATTCTCTGAAGCTTGACAGGTTAATAATTCGTGCTAGCAGACCTGTAATTGAGCTCCAAAATTTCTAGGAGGATGTGAGTTCAAATATTCTATATCAAAATATATTTAATAGTATGTAATAAAATATGCAGGGCAGGCTGTATCTTCCACTTGGATATGTTGGAAGATAAAACTGTTATGCTGTGAGCGTAGCAGGTACATGTGTTTCTCTGTTGCTGACTAATACAAAATGTGTGAGATCTGACCTAGAAGAATACTGCAGCTTAATTCTGTGTTTGTAGAGATTATGGTTTTTATGTCAAGACACTGTTCACGTGATGGGGATATTTTCCAAAAGCTAGGAAATAATGAAAAATTATTTTATTAATCTATTACAACTGTTGCGAGCAGTGCAACAGCTGCTGATCTGCAATTCAGTGAGAGATGAACAAAACTGGTCTATTCACCTGCACAGCATAGATTAAAAATAATAAGGAAATGTGAAGTTAAATAATGAATGAACATTCAAAGGTGAGAAGGTGAAAGATGAGCAGCAACACATTCTGCTGTTACGAGTTAAGTTAGAAATTCTAATCAGTCATTAAAATAAAAGGTAAAGATGGAAGGGTTTGCTCAGAGCAAAGGGTTAGTAAAACCTGAGCAATGACTTCAAATGCTAATAGGGGAACTGCAAACCTACACTTCCCAGCTATGTTGCTTGCAGACTGACTTCAGAATATAGCTATTTGCAGATAAAAGCTATTCTAAAATAACAGTATGGAAATATAGGCTGTGAATTTATCTTTTAGAACAGAAGTCATACACATTTAGGCAGACAGAGATGGAATAAAGCAAAAACACTTGAAGCCAGATACAAAAGCAGGGATTCTGCTATTCACCAGAGCAAGCGGCTTCCACACAGACCCTGAGCTGGCTGGGGCAATTAGGCAAAAAACTTTCCACCAGAACCCAGGGTGCTGATTAAATGCACATCAAATAAACAAGGACTCTTTTCAAAAGGCATCGGTGTGCCTTTTTATCTGGGATGTAAACCTTAAAGAACACTTGTGTTGCTTTTCACATGGGAGTTCTCTACCGTGGACTGTAGCTGAGTTCTCCTACTCTGCAATGGCCTGTGCAGAGCCCAGACAGGTCAGCTGGGGCACTGTCCATAGTCCCTGTTGAAACCATTTTCTCTGCCACACAGCAAAAGCTGCCAGGGCAAATCTTGGCTGTCATTATACCAAAGACACCACTTTGCTTAAAATTTGCTTCTCAAGTTGCTTCAGGAGTATAACTCCCAAGGCTATTTTTACTCCTCCTAACCAAAAAAAAAAAAAAAGGAAAAAAAAAAAGGAAAAAAAAAGGACTGTAATACCCTGTCCCACTTGGCAGGGAAAGGTTGCTTGATTCACTCTGGGCTACACGCAGGAGATACAACAAAATTCTCAAGAGGTTCAACAACAAACTTTTACTTGCAAACTATAAAACATTGAGATAGAATAAGGTACTTGGCAAATTTTAAAACAATGTCCAGACAAAGTAAGGCACTTCACAAACAGGCGATGCAGTTGGTCAGCGCCATTTTGTGTCAGGCTATGAGGTCAGTCCACCATTTTGAGGCAGGCCATGGGGTCACTCCGCCATTTTGTGTCAGGCCATGAAGTCAGTCCTCCATTCTGTGACAGGCCATGGGGTCAGTCACCACCATTTTGTGACAGGCCATGGGGTCATTCCACCATTTTGTGTCAGGCAATCTGTCAGTCCGCCATTTTGGGGCACGTGTGTTTTTCAAGGGTTCCGTGTCTGCTTGTGTTTTCTCATGAGGTGAGTCTCTTACGGCTTCTCATCTGGATTATATAGCAACAAAAGCAGCAATTTATTTATCTATTCGTAAAAGTGAAAGACTTCTATTTCATGGACTTATTTATCTATGATTATGGTTTTATTTATTTATTTTCTATATTATTATTTATTTTATTAATTTATTCATATTTATTTATTTATTATATTATGTCAATTTTAAAAATGTTTATTGTTTATTTTATTATTGGTAGGTGATTAATCATATTAGTATATAAAATACCATTCTTAAAAGGACCAGTGTTTTCTGCCTTGACAACATTTTTGTCAGGTTAGAAAACTTTCCCATTACCTTCACTTTGAAAAGAGACCTGCACAAAGGCTGGATTTATTACTCAACAGATGCTCATCACATTGCTTAATGCTCTATTTCATGGTCCATATTCATCATCCTTTTTTGATTCTTAAATCTATACCCAATCCTTTTGAACATCTGGTGTTCTTTCTTTCCCGTGTTTGAAACAGAATAATTTGTTTGGGCAAAGGGTTTCTTCTTGTAATGCTCTAATCCTCATGGGTGTTTGGAACACAGGCAGGAGAACAGGACTTCTGCGATTAAATGTAAAGATGTTTGCAAGATTGTTTCATTTTCTGATAAATATAATTTTGTTCCTCCAATGGTTTCATCTCTTGGCAGCCTTTGACATAAATCTGCTGTTGCTGGGAACTGGGAAGAATGTCCTTGCAAAGGAAATTGTTCTGAGAACCATTGATCTGTGTGCAGACTTCAAGGTAAATTAAAAAATAAACAAACTTAGATTTCTTTTTAGAATGGGCGTTAAACTTGGGAATCTAGTTCATTAAAAATTCAGAGATCGTTCACCATATTTTTACATTTGTGCCAGAGTATATATTGATTTGCTTTTTGGTAAGCACATGTTTCAGTGGGACTGGGGATGTAATGTCACCTGAATAGCTAATACACCAGCACTGAAAATACAGGTTGCATTCTTGACATCTTAGTAGAAGGCTTAAAAATCTTTTTTCTTATTTCAAGTCATGAATATTTTCTGGGAACAGTAAAACACGAATATGAAAATTTCAGTAGTTCACCATGGTGCCATACACCATGTCTGAAATCTCATTCTGATCCTGTCAGCCGCTGCACGCTCCACTCATTTCCGTGGAGTTGCTAATACATTCTAGCCAATGACACGTGTACAATTTGAACAAAGGCTGAGGAACAGTTTTAATACATCAGAAAAATACTCTGACCCTTTGTTTAGTTGTTGCTTCTTCCTGTCAGCAGAACAGCTTGGGCATAGGGGCTGTACCAGGGATCTCTCTCTGTGCCCCTCTCCCCTTAATTCACATCACCAGCAATTGTCTGAGAGCTTCTTTTTGTGTAATACCATGAACCATCACGAGGATCTTCTCTTAAAAACTGGCAAAGCATTTGATCTGCTGTGTTTAGCCTGCAGAACATGGAGCCCGTGGTGCTGGAAGTCACACGTTGACAGAGATCATGATGAAGCCCTTTCAACTTGAAAGGAGAACTGAAAAGGTGCCAGTCTTTTTAGCCAGCCCTGATCTTGGGAAAACACCAACTGCAACTTCCATTATTATCAAACTAATCATCTGGAAAGTCTGATTTTTTTTCAAAAATTAGATACTTTTGAATTATGTTAATTTTTAATTTTTTACTGTCAGATTTGATGAAGCACCAGAAGGCTGAGAACAGTGAAGTCTTCTTTACAACTTTTCATCTTGCTGGTGCCTTGTCAGCCTGAAATACATAGAGATTTACATATATTTTCCCAAGAGGTTGGCATTTCTCAGACAAGTTTTGAAATAGTAGTTGACATCTTTAATAAGAAAATGGAGCCAGAGAACAGAATGAGTAAATTAAAACAGCCATTAATTGGATTCAAAATTTGATCTAAAAAAAAAAAAGGAAAAAATGTCTAGATATGAATTAGTATTGAAAGAAATGCCATGATTATAGAATTAATCCTTGTCTGGAATCAGATATATTAGAGATTACTTATGATCAGCCAGCACAAGTTCAGAGTTTCACAACTAAAAGTTGCCATAAATAATTGGAAATTGGGAAGCAAATAAAATAGCTAAATGGTAGATGCACTGGTTTATGAAACAATTTCAGGGTACAGTTGTTTTTTGCTCTGCAGAGAATGGATAATCTTTTTTACATATAAAATGAGATTAGACTTTAAAGTTGTTGGGTTTTTTCCTGAGTTGATATTTTAATTTGCTTCTTATGTGGGTTAAATTTAATAATTGCTTATTGATTGTTCATATGCAGTGGTTCATATGCAATGCTCACACTCTTTGATTGTTCGTATGCTCATGTTTTCTGCCTTGTTAGATCACTATGGATTTATTCAAAATCCTTTCCACTCTTGAGCTATCTGAAAAAATTTGGGTCATCTGTAAATTTTGTCAGGTCACTGAACTATTTCTACAGAATAGCTGAAAGAAATAATAGCAACAGCATTTATTCATGTGTTTTGACATTAAAATTTTCACTTGTTTAACATCATCAGGGTTAAATGGATTTAAGGTATCCATATAGGCTGCATCAGTTTGACATAGGCCATCTTTTCCAAGAAATCATGGTTTAAAGTCTGAAAATGGTCATCTGTAATGATTCATCTGCTTACACTGGGAAATGGGAAAAGGTATTGACAATTTGTAAATAATTCTACATTCTTTTTGTGCCCCCAGTGCCTCTTGGTTGATCTGTGACTAAAACAGGGATAATGATGCAGCTTTTCCTCACGATTGTAATAAAAAAAAAGTTAAGTATTTGGAGAAGGTGAATGTGACGTGTTTTTTCTCAATGTTTTTATGGCAAATCTAATCCTTGTGAATTCAGAGAGAGGTTTGGATGTGCCAGGACTGGTTTTAAAAGTTTGCAAAACAGGGAGAAGTGCTGAGATGTGAGTGACATGTGGAACAAGTGATGCCTAAATGATTATTTCAGTGACAGTTGATGACTGTCATCCCATAATTTCCTGTACTTGGTGCTTCAGATAGAGTCTTTGTACACTATCACAAAAGTTTCTAGCAAAAACCAGTCAGGGTTTTAGAACCACAGCTAGCGAATATTGTAGCTCATTTGCACTTATTTTTTAAATGATGTAAATTAAGTAAGTGTATGACAGTGTTTCTGAATGAAAAATGGAACCATAACCTGGCACATTTCCGGAAGGTCACTGAGGGGCAGCATGTATATCACTGAGCAACTTTATTTAATTACAGTTTTTAATTCTAGGCAAGATTACTCTGCATTTTTAAACTTCTGATGTCCTTGCTCTGGTCTGATCCTTTCATTCTTAAATTATCCCTGAGCAGGACATTTTACTAATAACAATACAAACAATAGCTAACATTTCTTTTTCATTATTGAAATTTCATCAGACATCCTGTGTCCAGTTCTTGCAACTTTTTCAAGTCAGTTTGGAAGAATACAGGGAGCCTTATTTTGATCTCTTCTATGTGGATCTATTACCCACAGTTTTATTGTTTGTGAGCAAGTCTGTAAAGAGAAAAAGTAGGAAATGTGGGTTTTTTCAGCAAGGATTAATTTGAATTTACCTGTAAAATTAGGAGTTGAGTAAGATACTTGTTTCAAAGCAAAGTGGTATCAGGACAGCACTGCTTTATGGGGTTTTCCACATTAAGTTTTCTTTTTTGCCCTCTAATAAAAGCAGATGTGCTGTTTCTGCTCCAAGGTCCTGTTCCCTTGACCTGCTACACCTGTATGACCACAGCAGCTGCAAGACATGATCTAGTTATGACTGAGAATCTGCCTGACTCTGCTGGGGTTCCTGAGTTTTTCTAACTCTGCCCTGTCTGAGTTACTGTTCTTCGTGCAAAAGTCAGGAAAAAAAAGAAATCTGGATGTCCCTGACACTACCAGCACAGGTATAATTTTAAATTGACATTGTAAGCCTTTTCACTGGTGTGGCCTCTATTCTGTCCCTTTGGATACAGGTATCTTGGTTTTGCTTAGCTATTCTATATTCCACTGGATGTAAATGATTAAAACTTGTATAATTCTGAGAATGTTAATTTTGTTCAGAACATCAGACTCTGATTTTGCTTCCTTTTCTCCATCCCTCTCCATCCTCTTTGTAGGCAGACTGGGATATGGCATTCATTGTAGAATATTGAGAAATGCCACATAATTTAAACCAAAGCATTTCCTTGAGCTAAAGGTACCTAAGCTAACCAAAATGTGTAAGTGAGGAATCTGCTAGGATGCTTTGTATCAGATCCAGCTTGGCACTGCTCTGAAACAATAACCATAAAGGTGAAAACAAAGACCCATTAACCATCAGGAAATGAAATCTCACAGATTGAGGCTAAAATTTTTTAATGTTTACAAAAACATTGAAATTTATAAAATGCTCTGTCAGATGGCACAGCACAAATATCCATTAGAAGCCATAATAAATTTTCTGTTCAATGAATTTCAAATTTTGTAGTCCTACGTTAATACATCATTTATCACTCCATATAACGTTGCAACCCAAAATGTCTTCCTGGTGAGAGAGTTGTGAACTTTATCTTTTTTTTTGTCTGTCTACTAAGTTCATGATACTAGACTCTCATGGAATAATCATAAACAAATTCCTAATACCATTTGCCTGAATTATTCATTTGCTGTGTGATTGCAGTGATTTCAGGGCAAAGGTGATAATGCTTAGCTATATTTCCAGCAGTTCTTAAAAATAATTGGATTAGAAATCATGCACCGAGATGCTACTTATTATTCTTAACACTTCAGGACTCATTTAAGTGTTTTAATCAAGCAGTAAATGATGTATATCTCAGACTACGTTCTTTCCTGGGTTTTGAATCACAATTTGTAAGTACTCGAGCACAAGCCCTTTTCATTAGGCAAAACAAATCCTTGTAGCATTTTGCCTTCTCTAGTTCCTCGTAGTAGGAAATAAACCCAAACCAATAATGTCACAGGCAAAACCACACTATGCTGCCCAAATAAATACTCAGAATTAGCACATCAGTGAACTAATGCCATCAGAATTAATCTAATACACCTGCAGAATGTCTTGCCCAAATCACTCTTAATTGATTGTCGTTGGTATTTGTCTGCATTGCTGATGGAAATCCAGTTTTTAGTGAGGCAAACAGTCTGCTGTGTATTTTCATTAGACTTCCCATGCCTGTATTGTACTGCACCTGCCTGCTCCCAAAATGCTGGTTATAGCTGTCATATACTTTTATGAGGATGGGAGCAATGTTCTGGCAAGCTAACCTGACTCAAATTGTGTTGGGATATAAAACATGAAGGCCCACTTGTGATTGCAAAGGTAGTAAGTCTAATTTGATTAGGGCTCCGGTGACATGGCACATTATGGACCTCATTTGTCATTTCTCATAAGTGCTTGTGAAAGGATCGTTGTGAGAGGAGGCGGAATTGGAACCCAGGAACACATTCAGCACCTTCCGTGCTCGGGGGAAGAGCAGGGAAATGGCAGCAGAGCCTGATCAGTATTGGCTTTAAAAGAAAAAGGAACGGGAAAGGCAATAACCGGGAATTCCTATCTTTTGAAATGAGGGAAAAGTTTTCGGTGGGAGTATGATTTTCTCTTTAAGATTTGTGTTACTGACTCTCAACTATTAAAAACCCCACAATTTCAAGCCTTAAAAGTGTTGTTAAACAACTGGGCCTTATTTTCTAAAAATGTTCTGAGAAACCCTTCCCTGAGTTGCTAAGCAACTGGGCTTGGAGAAAAAGGCCAGATCCTCAGCTTATGTGAAGGGGAAGGTTTCTAGGTGTATATGTGAATATACCATTCCCTCCGTTCTTCAGAGCTGTGGATCAGGTTGGGGGCTGTCAGGCAGATTTGGTCATGGACAGAGAATTCAGCTGATTAAATGATTTTACAGAGATGGCAAACATTAAACGTTTTGGCAGCATCAGTATGATAACAAAAATATCTCCTGTGGAAAATTGCAAAGGTTTTAAATTTTTCTACCTCTGTTTTCCAGAATCCTGCTGGAATATGTGTTTGAAATTATTTGGTTTCTGCTTTTTAGCTTTTAAGTGTCTTAGTATATAAATATTGCTGAAAGGATTCATTAGAAGGCTATGAATACTGTGGGAATGAGCAGAGTAGAAAAAGGCCTCTTTTCCTCTTCTTTTTTTCTGGAATTTTTTCTCTCTGTCTTGTCAAAAAACATGACTCAGTTTGGTGTTAAGGTAAGGGCTAGTGTGACCTCAAAGAAAAAGAGTGATTGATATTAATTATGTAATTAATTTAATAATCATGGTATACTCATGTTTCCTACTACTGCACCTGGGAGGATGGAAGACTAATATAAAGAGAAACCAGGAATATATTTCAGCTGTAATATGGGACTAACTTAGCAAATAGAGGTGGACTTTGCAAAAGGGAATTGGACACCAAAACTATCCTTGGACACCAAACTATCTTTGGGTTCGCTACTGAAATAGTTGGAATATCTGCCACTGGACTTCTGTGAAAATATGAACTTTTCTGGGAAATTTGGGCTCAGATTCAATTTCCAAATGGGATTTTCGTAATAATTTAAAGTTATTTAAACTGTTACAAAAATATATTATGTATAAATACATTTTTCTCCACCATGGTAAGAATGGATGCTGGTATTTTGATTTCTGTATTTTGGAATAACCTAGAGATTAAATGTATACAATGAGGTCATTGTATACTTTTTTCTGAATATTTTTCAAGTATTTTTTCCCTAGAAATGCTCTTGGACAAATTACTTGGCTTATAGATAACTGTTTGGAAATGCCAAAAAGGGCTCCCTGGACTCAGCAGCTCTAAACTGGGTGAAGAACTATGTCAAGGGAGGGAATGAGAAAAGGTCTCCAGTCATTTTCAGTATAATAAATATGGTTTTGGTGAATTTCTCCTACAAGCAATATGTGTAAATACAATGCACAGTGCTGCTGAATTAGAGTTGCTTTGAGAAATAACTTGTAGGATACACGAATGGAAAAATAAAAATGTGGTATTTAGTGCTTGGGTAAAAACATGGTATTTGAGCTGTCTCCAGCAGCTTCATGTTCCCTCCCTGAGAGCTCTCCTCTGTCTATTCAGTCCTTCTGTCCTGCTGCCATTAGATGTCTTACAAGGATCATGCTTAAAAGTCAAGAGAACAAGTAGACTTCGGTGAGAAAAAGCAGAAAGCAGTATTATCTATATGAGGTGAGTGTTCAGTTCATCTTTCAGTGGCTACTTGTACAAAAACAACCTTAATTCTTCAAAACTCGATTGAGGTATATTTTTTTTAAATAAATAAGTTATACTGGATATTTTCAGGAGACTATTACACTTTTTGAAGCCTTGTGACACGCATTTTAATTGTCACCTACCATCCAGTGTGTTGAATGCTTTTAGGCTTGTTCAGTGCATTAAAGCAGCAACTGTGTTAATAAATTCTTGTCACTGATTGATATTAAATGACATGTAGCAAACAGTCCATCTGTCTCTGTTCTATCATTCCGAGCCTTCTTTCATGTTTCCATTACAAATTCTGTAATAAATAGTCTGATCATTTTGAGTGACATTTGGGATCTTTATTGGACAAGACATTTCAAGTACATCTGTCTTCTGACTGGTTTATAGCTGACAGTTCTAACAACAGCCATTACTTTCCAACAGGCTGCATTCGAAGTATTCTAAGCCATCTCCATATTCCCCTTCCTGGTTTTCTTTCTGCTTTCAGGGTGCATATTGCTGACATTTCTAGCCTGTGTACTTTTTAAATTCGGACACTTTTCCTCTCTGATGACGATTTTATCACCGTTGTGCTGAGTCAGGCTCTGTCTGCCTCTCACTGTAAATCTTAATCCTGGTCTCTTTTGTCTGATCCTGTTGCTCTCCTCTGTTAACCTTATTACCCTGGCCACTGTATATCTTGGTGGGTATAGGCTTTCTGAGTACTCAAACTTTGCAACTTCTATAATATACAAAGTCACTGGATGCCCAAAGCAGAACAGTTGAAACCACCAACTCAGCAATAGGGTGTTTGACATGTCTAATTCGCAAGTTATTACTGGGAGCCACAGGATGCTCTAGTTGCTCTTATCTCAAGTTGCTGTGAAATTTCTGTGGAATTATTGTCAAATCTGATGGCTAAACTACCAAGAGGTTGGTTTTTTCTTATCCTTTTAGATCTTATTATATAAGACATTCAAGACAGAAACTTTTCTTCCCGTGGTTACTATCCCACTCTTCTTCCCTATTTTTAATAAGTCTTGTTTGGGTGGCCACAGCACTTTTGCCTTTGTCTTATCTTCTCATTCCCTGGTGCTGGGAGGTGGCAACTTGCAAGGAGTCATACTGCTGAGATAAGTCTGACACATAAAATTATTTAACTTGACAATAATCCTCTGTTATGTGCAAACCAAACCTTAATACTCTAGTGAGGATCTGCTGGATTAATTTCCTCTATCTGCATGAGCAGAGGCAGCAGCCTGTGCACAGCAAAGCCAGAGAAATGCCTCCAGCTCCGGTGCCTCTCACCAGAGCTCTGTGCCCTGTCACTCCTTCCGGGGCTTTTGCTATACATAAACCATGTATAAACTCTTGAGTTAAGAGATAGTGGGTACAGGTGAGGAGGTATCTCTTGAAATCCTGTAAATTCTACATTAAATGGAACAGCACGTGAAGGTCTTTCTAAAGCATCCAGGTCTCCTTTCTTGCTTACTTGATTTTAAAAGTTTCTTTGAGCTTGCTTTAAATGAGAAGTAAATTTTGCACTCAAGGTGAACAGTGATCCTTAAAAAAACAGCCTTTTTCTTACACAAAGTTTGACTTAAATTGGTTTTATTTTGGATATGTGGAAGTAAAAATAAGAGTCCTTACCTGTTTCCCTACTGTATGTCAGCACATTTAATCCAAAAGTGCAGAATAGTAATTGTTAGGGACTAAACTGTAGCGTGGTATATTATATTCTTAGGTTGTACTTCTCTACTTTAAATATGAATATTTCATCATTACTACACTTTATTTTCAACTCTTCTGGAGAATGCAGCATCATACATTTTTAATTGTTCAGCCAGACACTTTCCACACACACCCAAGTTTTAATGGCATGTCTTCTTGTTTCAGAGACGCCCTGGGCTGCAGGACTGGGTGGTCTGAGGGGCCAAGCAGCGGCTTGAGAGCTTCTCACGTGAGCACCTGATCCCAGCTCCCCTGGGAGCTGTTGGTGGCAGCAGGTTGGAAGGAGCTGTGACTCCAGGTCTGTCCCTGGGAGGTAACAGGTGAAGCCCTTCGGCAGCACTGAAATGTTCACAACTCACGACTTTGGGTTGAACCAGTCTTGTATAAGCAAACATTATATTTTCTGGTCTTTTCCCCTCACACATGGTCATGTCATACACACAGTTTGGTGGGTATGAAGTGATTTGCAGTGGCACCCATAGGATGTGGTTGTAGCTGCTGTTATTCTAAAATTTTAACTGTCTTTAGCCAAAACAACGAATTTGCTTAAAAATGCAGCCGCAGGCCATTGAAATTTCTCGGAGTGGCTCACACTTTATGCAAACAAGCACGTCAGCAGCAGAATTGTCAGACTCCTCCAGCATTATATAAGAGCCTTTGAATATCTTAAGTGTCTGCAGGCACCTCTGTGGAATTGGGAAAGTGTTTAAAAAAATCAGGCTGAAATGTTTGGGTCCCATCTGAAACTGGATACCAGAAAGTTTTCAGCTTTAATCACGGTGTGACCTTTTTACCCTTTCCCTCAAAAGACGGGGGAAGTCATTTGTTTAGAAGTCAAAATACATGCTTCTGTAAATAATATATAAAATAGGGCTGAATTAAGTTGCATTTTAAATCCAAGGAGCTCTAGTTCAAGGTCACATAGTTTACTCAATTTTAGCCATAAATCTCCAGATCAATAACAGAGGTTGAACCTGATAAGGAATATTTAACCTTTGGCAAATGCCTTTAGTTATTTTGTATAGAACTTGAAAACACAAAATCCCAGCTCTGTGTGTATGTCAACAGTTATTAATCATGGAAGAAACAGAAATTATGTTTATATTAGGCAAAACATAAAAGATGGAATGTACATATATGCCAAAACATTCTGTTATTCAAAATTCTCACTTTATTTGTGTGTTCTTAAAACTTACAGCAATGGTTAAAAGAAAAATAAAATTAAATACAATTAAAAAAAAACCAGAAAAGGATATACTTAAATTTAAAAACATATGCAGAAAGAAAATTTATTTATTGCTGTCCCTCTTAAATTAAGAACTTTAGGCCCAAAATGACTGGGTATGGCCCTGGAAAGAGTGTTTGGCAGTGCAGAAGGAGCTCTTTCGGGCATTATATCCTGAAATTTCAGCCCAGTAAGGGGAAATTTAGACAAGAGAAATGTGGGCTGGAAAATCCAAAGTATAGTTGACAAAGTAGACATGTTTATCCCTTCCCAAAGCTTCCAGGAGAAGAGAAAGGAGAGCAGCGTTACACCATAGCAATAACATTTCTTTTTGTTTTGAATGAAAGTTTGGAAAATTGCAAGGAAGTCCCCTGTAGGCTAACCCAAGAAGTGTGTTGCCTTTTCATGCATGACTCCCACCTTTTCTGTCTTTGAGAATCTGAATGTTAAGAATTCATTTTGGCAACTTCAGTGAGAGTATTTTCAGGCCAATAAAGCCTTACTGAGTTCAACTTCAGAAAAACAGTCCTTATGATGAGAGAAAGAGCTACTTAGGATATCAGTGTCCCAAAGAGGAAAGTAATAAAGCCTCTGGCTCTCATCTATCATGTCCAAGCAGGCAGGACTCATTTTGGACACAGATGCATATTTAATAGCTTTGGAAGTGGTATTAACACAGGTGCAAAGCAGGCAGGAGCGTGTAATTGCTTGTTACTGCAAAGCCCTGGCACCACAATGTAAAATACACAGTTACCTGTATCTACTGTCAATAAATCACATTTATGTGGGCAGCAGCAGCATCCAAAACAACACCCCCCCCACATCCCATTAATTTTTAAAGGGTGAGGGCCATTAACTTATTCACTGGGAAAGCTAAAAATCATTTTCTATGAGCAACTCGTGGCTTGTGCAAATTGTGCATTTTGGCTTTGGAAGAGGCAAGGAAATATGATGGTGTCTCCATTACTGGGTGATGGGACTGATTGAAAGGTCTGCTTATATATATGCTTATATATATATGTATAATGCTTAACGTGAATCCTTTAACTTTTCCTAGTAACTTGGAGCAACAAAGGTCATAAATGCATTCCTTAATTTATCTTACTTTCATCCCTCAGCAGTACAGGATCTTCAGGTTCTGTCATGCTTCTACCAAACATCACGGTGTGAACCCCTGAGAGAGATCTGATGAACTGAAAAAGAAACAAAATAGAGAAAATTTTGATTGTTAGAACTGATTGGATATCAGAAGAAACTCAATTTAGGCAATTCTTCGGGAAAAAACCCAAACCCCACTTCTAAATCAGTAAGGAATTAAGCTAAACTATCTTTTGCTGTGATCACACAAGTACCTGAAGGGAAAAAGCCAGAGCACATCAAATGCCATTTGCAACACGTCCTGGGTACAGCTTTTTCTGCCATTTTCTGCCAGTGCAATCAATAAAAGCCTTTCATAGATGGTAATGGTTTGGGATTGAGGCCTCTGAGTGAACAACTGTATCCTGGGAATGCAGTTGTGCACTATCACACCAAGTCTGGCAGATATTTTGAGCCCAGCCAGAAAAAGCTGCCAAACAACTGATTTGCAAAAGGGTAGAACAGTAGAAATCAATCTGTGAAAAACTGTAATGTATTTTTAGGTTGGCTTTAAATTGATCATGGAAGATCAGTTTAAAAATAGGTATTCCTCAAGTCTAAAACCTGTGCTTGTGTTAAATGTATTTTGCGAGGAGTAACGTGTGTGTCTGTGTTAGGTGGATTAGAATCAATACTTAAAGAAATTCAGTGACATGAACCCATCTATTTGCCTTACAAAATTCTGCAAAAATTGATGTTTGATCAAATAAACCCCATTTTTACTAACTAATGTTTAAGCTTTTGACCTAAGTATTTGGTTCAAACTCATAACTCTCTCAAAAAATTAACAATAATAAAAAAGCAGATACTTATGGTTTCTCAAGAGGGATATGGACATGCTTGTGAAATATTCTTTGCCACTGTTTACAACTTGAGTTTTTCTATCATGTCCTGAGTGACAAATCTTGAGCACTCACAAAACTGACATATCAGTTATTACTAAGCAAAGGGTTTTTTTGGAAATAGTGTTTTACGTGGAGTTTTGTGACTGTCTTGAAAGATAAGAATGACAAAATTATTTTTATCCTAAGGTGAAGTATAAGAAAGACAACCACAGTATTTGATGCTTTGGTTTTTTCCCCTCTAAGAAAACGTGCAGGTCACTGAGTCAGTGAACAGCCAAGTGCTGAGCTGGTGTCTAAATTAGAGTCCAGTGGTTTGGATTGCCAAAGCTTCAGCAGGGTCTGCGGAAGTAAAAAGACTTGTGAGTAAAGAAATATTCCTACAGCTTCTATTAAATATGTCTTTTCACTGCTAAGCACCTGCTTTATGTAAACCTCGTGAAAAATTTTAGTCATGGCTTGTCTGCAAGTCTGTTCGTTTTCATTCACTTGAGGTTTGCAGGAAGTAATCACTGAGGAAAGAGCTGTCAATAATATTTATGAAAAATGGAGCCTAATGCTTGTCAGATGCCACTTCATAACACTTGGAAGTACAAAATCACAGTGCACACTGTGCAGGCTCCTTGAGGAAGGTGCTTGTTCTGATCCCAAATACTTTATCTATTGTGTAGCTCCCCAAATAAATCAAATCCAGCTCACTGCATCTGTTGCTGGTTGCTCAGCATATTCTCTCCCTTGCTCTGAGTGCAGATTTTAGAGTTCTGTAGGAGAACAATTTTCTTTCTGACAATACAACAACAATAGCAACATCAAAACTTTATGGGAATTTTATATTTAAATGTCCAATTGCATTTTCCTTCATTTCTATTTAAATTGGGAATTTACTTTGACACTATCGCTGCATTCAGTTACTCCTTACAAAGGGACAGGAGCAGGATGATATAACTTTTTAAATATTTGGAGTTTTACCATGTTTAAATGCTAATCAATAACTTTTGAAACAAAGGGTAGATTTATGTTTTCTTTCTTTTCACAGCAGTAAAAGTGGTAAGCGCTGAAACAAAACTTATTTAGCAGGTAGTGAAAGTAAAAGCAGCCTCACATCCCCTAATTGAATAATGGATTATAATAAACAATATTATATTTTTTTTAAGATGCTTCTGTTTTAATTTACTCATTTCAGGATAACTCAGGACTTCCTTTACAGAAGTTGTGTCATTAATGTTGATATTAAAATCAGTGTTAAAAATTGTCAAAATCCTTAGATCATTTCTGAAAGTTTTCCAGTATTCATGTCAGATTCTGTTTTTCAAAAAGAAGTTATGTAGCAAAACTTTAGTAACAGTCTCCCAAAGACTGAAACACATACAGAAGTCTGAAGAGTAATTTAATTTATTGTGCTTTCTTGCGTGTGTGAAGACTATTTCTACTGATCGCTTTTTGGCAGTTATCATTTGTAAATGCTCACAGAATCTTTTAGATAGTTCTATGATTTCTGCTTTTCAACTGTTGTATCAGTAGTTTTTTGTTCTAAGTGGTTGTTAATTTATATGATGGCATGTAAAAACTGGAAAACTGGTGACTTTCTTATACCTTTTATGAAATACTGATTGTTTGCCCAAATGTTACCCCTTGGGAAAAAAAATTATGTAAATATTAGGTATAAAACACAACCAAAACCAGTTTTTAACTAATTTAAAGCTTCTGATGTAGAGCTACTAGGATGGTTCTCTCCTGTACTGCAATTGTAAAACACTGATAATATAGAAGTCTAAAAATTGACAATATAAAACCCTAAAACGTTGATATTTAGGTACATGTGTATTTAACTCACATACGTCTGTGCCCACAGTTTGCATTTAATGAAATCTCCAAATTGCACAGTATAAATGACAAAGTAAATGTTAAATACAGCCTGTAAAAATTACCTTGTCCATAAATTTGCCTGGTATGGTGGAAATCTATACTAGTGTAATGGATGCACCACGATGCTGTAATCTGCTCTCAGTGATATCTCTTCAATACATTGAGGAATGAATATTTTCATCACTGATGATAAATTTTTTCCATTGATTAGGGGAGATTTGATGTTACCATAAGTATCAAAATAACATCTTGATGGGCTGTTATATACTTTTATATCTCAGAAATAGGAAATATTGACAAGTTTAAGGATTAAAACATGAATAAACTCTTTTTCTTTTCATGTAGCTAAATAAGAGATGAAATGCTTTTAGTATTCTTTGCTGCTCCATGCCTGCTCACAAATCCATGATGCAGTTGATACAGTTCTCGGTCAGAACTTTACACTGGAGCATTCTGTTGTTTCTTCCTTATGTTTATATTAACCCTGGACAGTTTTGAAAGTATTCAATGGCTTTCTACCATTCTTGTGTCTGAAGCCTTCTTAGAATATTCTTATTCCTGTTTTGAGACAATATTTAGCAGAAAAATGCAAATGGACTTGCATGAAAGAGTGTTTGGCAGAGAACTTGCAATTAAATAGTAATATTGAAGATTTAAATGAAAAAGCTTTTTTTTTCCCCGCAAAGCTTTCTTGATTTCTAGAATTTCTTGCCAAAATACTTCTGGAGCCAGGATTTTGTCTGTCTTGTAGAACCAGGGAGGAGTTCCCAGACGTGGTCTGACTGTGCTGGAACAAGATCAAGACTGGGAAGTTGGATTCCTCTGAGTGCAGGATGCACAATTGCTTCAGAAAGAACCTGTTCTAAAGTTAAGGTAAGACTTCAGTGGTATTTTCTATTAGCTTATCAGCAACTTGAGAGACAAAAATGGTCCTTTTAAACCCTGCAAAACATAGTAATATTTAGTGTGCAAGAGGAATCAGTGAGCAGTTTAAGTCACTTGCTGGTAAATCAATAAATGAGACTATTTGCATGTTAACTGACCTTTGGCTTTTCTTAGTCACCATGGATCATTTGCTGTGATAACTGCAATACTTTAAAGCATAAACCCCACATGTCAAAAAACCCCCACCACTTTGACATGTTCCAGTGCTTTAAAACAAGTCTCCATACAGCCTGGGTCTTGAGATAACCCAAACAAAGTTTGAGCTCCTTTATGATTAATCCTCTGTATTTCGAGAACACCACACAGATGTGATCTGGAAACCTGTCTGGTGATGGAGGTGCAAACCACAAAATATGCAGTTAGCCTTTCTCTTTGTATCAAGTGTTTTTAAGCTTTAACCTCTACAGAAAACTAATTTCCAGGACTGGTGTGCGTTAATGCCCCTATAGTAGTTGAGCCCCTCACATCTGTAATTAAGTTTGTTCCAGTATTTGTGATATATAAATTCAGTAAAAGTTCATGAACACTAGTCAGAACACTTCATAGACCATTTATAGTGAATTTGTATTAAGGAAGTTGAGGGCACTTGATTTTTATACAAATACCTTTCTTTGCAGGCTACCATAGACCGATTAATTTGAAATATCGGAGTCCCTAAAAGAGGACAAACATATGAAGAGTGTAAGCAGATCAATTTCTGAAGGTCTAACAACAAGGTTTGTTGGGGTTTTTTTGGTTGGTTTTGGTTTTTTAATCAAATTTTAGTATTAGGAGGTTTGCAGAATGCATGAGATGCTGCTGCTGTTGTTTTTTTTCCCTGAAAATCGGAGAATTATGTGGTTGATTTTGTTTCGTTGATGCCATCTATTTACTGTACTGACAGTCCCAGAGGCAGCTGGATGAATTTTTTTGTGCCAGAGGATTCACATATAAATTTACATGATATTAAAAGGGCTTTGTTTATTTTATTTTTAAAAAAAATACTAAAGCTTTCAAATATGAGGATGTAAGCTCTCAGGTACCGTTTGAGATACTAATATTGCCATCATATAACCCTGTTAGGCTTTGCAAGATGGAAAAAGCAGAAAATGGACCTAAGGGCAAGCACAAAAGGAAATGCAATATGGTGCTTCCAAAAGCAGTCGCTCGGGAGAGAATTATTGCAAACCTGGGCCCTTAATGGGAGGAAACTGCACAGAAGGCAGAAATGACTGAAATGACCCAGAGATGACAGTGCCTGTGAAAATACGGTGAGTGCTAACGATGCAGGACAGAGGGGGAAATGCAAACACGCCACGTTATGCATCAGCAAATGGACAGGCCCTGTTTATGGGGCACCACTGAGACCAGCTGGAAGTGCCTCGTTGGCAGATACTAGTGGCAAAGGGAAAGCTAATAGCACAGAGTGTTCAGAAGAGGGGGGAAAAAAAGAAACAGGAAAAAGATTAAAATTATTAGAACAATTATTTTTGCTTTGGTAGTAGTATTAAAATTCCTTCTGCTTGTAGAATGCACTGAATTACATACTTTGGTAAACATTTTTGTCCAAAAGTTACGTGTTTAACTCAAGATGAATCTTCACATTCTCACATAAAGTGTATGTGTGTTATGTTATTTTTAATTTAACTTTTTTCCAATCGCTACATTACTGATGTGTTGTTAATCACAATGTCTCAGGAAGTAGCAATATTTGCCTATATGTAACAGTAAATGGCACCTCAACAAGGCAACTCTGGTTCCCTCTAGCCACAGAGTATTCAGAAGCGAAAAAGAGCCTTATAAGAGGTGAAATGGTAGGTTAAAAACCCACAAACAAACTCCTCTTTCTTCAGATCCTGTTTTTTAATGTTTTCCGTGCCATGAAGGTGCTGCAGTTTGGGGCTGCTGAGTCCTGTACAGCTCGTATTCAGATGTGAAAGACATACACAAAACCACTTCTGGCTTCTTGGACACAGGTATAATATTTAAGAAAATAGCAAAGGAGTCACGTTTTCCTTTAAGGTTAATTTCTGAGAAGGAAATTCTTTCGTGAAGTCTCACTGCAAACTTATTATTTACTTATCAAGATTCTCTGCTCAGTTTTCAAAGGGTTTCAAAAATCCACCCCTACTGACTGGTCTGAAATTATGAAGTGAACTGCAGACAAAGAAATGGATTTTTTGTCAGTGTTTGCTCACAATCTGGATATTACAGCAATTTCAGAGTCACCTGGAGAAGTCTGAAACCATTCTGTCCACCTTTGGCAAGGAAAGATTGTGTCCCAAACCTTAAACTAGAAGCTCTTCCAAAGGTAGCAGTGTCAGTCAAACTGTGGGGGCAAATATTGGGATGCAGCTGAATGTCATTGGGAGGCAAGGTATTGTATATTAGACCTACATAATGAATGCAAATTGTTTTTTTAGGATCCAAATGGGAAAGCATAAAAGGCTACAAAAGCCTTAATTTATGATTTGTTAGTTTAGAGCTTCAGACCATTAAGTACCCATTAAATCACTGTTTTATATGCTGCTAAGTGCATCTCTATCACCAGAATAAAGAGATTGTTTAAATTCACCCTGTATCAAATAAAACATTTTAATTGAGAGCATTTGTGATAACAAATTGACTGGAATCGAAAAGTAAATTAATGCTGAGCTCTGATGACAGGACATCTTTGTGATTTTGCTTTTAGTGCCTTGTAGGTGCATAAACAGTTACATTATACATATGTTTGTTTGCATTTAATTTCAGTCACAAACATTCCACCCCAAGTAAAACTTTCATTGCACTGGCAGGGTTCCCTAGACTCATGTCTGCCATACTAACTTTTACTGTGGAGCTCACACTATAGCTTTTTAACCATTTTAACCTTTTAGCCTCCATTATTTAGGCAGTGTCCTAAAAGGGGGAGCAGACATAAGCAGATGAGAAGAAATTGCACATTTTCCTCCCTTTGGATATTTCAGTGTTTGCAGAAAAGGCAAAGTTATAACACCTGCCTTCAAAGAACACTGATTTGAAAACATCGTCATTTTTTGAGGGGTCATTTTTGATGGCACTAAAATACTGCATTCCTCCAACTGAATTGGTTCCTTTTCTTTTGATCATGAACTGATCAGCCTTTCTATTGCCATTATTGCCTGACCTCCAATTTTCCCTGTGGGGCTGAGAACTGCTTCTCCCAGGATGAAATAATTGGAATATGTGTAGCTAGATAATGACATACACAACTCTGCACCAAATTGAAGGTCTTGCTTAGTTATGCTAAAGATGTCTGAATTCCCAGAAGGAAGTATTCTACAAAAAGCAAAATGTGTTGTCCTGTTTAATATAATAAATTGTTTCAATTTGGTTAAAACAAACCCATTACTTGATTTTCTGAAGAAAATTTTGGCATTAAGAAAATATTTCCAGACGTAGTTCTTAGGTAAAATTATGTGCTAATAGCTCAGAAATTGAATTCTCTGTCAATATATGCATCTGAAAAGGTCACCCTCTGTCTCCCAGGAACTGCTGGATTGCTCCTGTAATGACTATTTTCTCAATAATGGGGAGATTTTCAGTGTGGGAAGCGGACGCTGAAGAGCAGAAGGGCTGAAGATACCTGTAGCAATGTGCAGCTTGGAAAGACAAGTAAAGGGCGATCCTGCAGCTCCTGGCTCAGACATGCTCACCAGTTAAGCAATTATATTACCTTGGGCTTCTCTGAGTAGTGTTTTCTGCCAGCCCATCTGGCCTCCTCCTTAACTTCTCCTGCAAGTTTTCTATTTGCAGCTCTTCCACCTTCCCAAGAGTTGCTTCCCCATCACGTGTTCCTGCTTTCTGGCTCTACCTTTCCCCCAGCTTCTTCCCTGTTATTGATCAAACAACAGCAATCCCTGAGAATTGCTAGACAAGATCATGCATTTTAGTGTCTGTCTTATGGGATTATTCAGGATGTTGTTAGAATCTGCCTTTAAAATATATTTAGTTTTAATCTGGTTTTAGTGGCCCTCCTGCTTATCCATATGTGAGTCATTCCTCTAACAGTTTTCAAATTCAGTACCTTTTCAACCTAATTCAGAGTGGGAGGCAAATATATGTATCTGCTGGGAATTTAAAGAAGAATTATTGTTCATAGTGTGAAAAGGTAGTTTCAAGAAAACATTTGCTCATTCCATTCAGTTACCATATTGTTCTTTTTCTCAGGATTCCATTAATCTGTATTTGTCATTTCTACAGACAAGGAACAACTCTGAAAGTGAAGGCATTTATCTATTTATCTATTGATGGAAAATCACCTAGCACACTATTTCACTTTGCCTCAATTTTTTTATTGAACTTGGAGATTTAGCTCAGACCCAGTTAATGAAGCTATGAATATTGGAAAGCAGAGAGGGGGATATTGTTGTTGAAATGATAAACTGTGGTTTAATTCAATTTTAAGTTTATATTTTGTAATGTTAGGTTAAATAAAGGGACTTATTGATGCGTATTCAATATTTTGTTCTTTTAGTAGCAGAGATGTGGTCTTCCCAGTCTATTTAGCACTTGTCAGGTGGTACCTGCAGTACATGCCCTTTAAGAGGACTTGTGCACGTGGTTTTCAACAGCATCCCTCTGGCACTTTGTGGTGGTGTTCTCTTTTATACCAAATCCTAAAACTCAGTGACTGAAAAACAGATTTATGCATATTTTTCAGGTATCGTAGAAAAAGGTTTTTTTGTGTGGCTTTTGGTTTATTTTTCCCCCCCTATAGCTGACCTTTTGTTTCTGCCCATGGAAAATCAATCTTATTTAATGCATTGGGAAACTCTCTCTCTTAAGACTCCCTGCCTTTCACTTTGGGTTATCCTCTCAGCCAAATCCTGCAAGATTATAATCGATTTTAAAAGTCAGCAGCAAAAGTATTTGATCCTTAGGTGACAAACAGTCAAAGAGGAGCCCTCAGGATCAGTGTTAAACGTCAATGAAATGAGATTCATGCTAGGATAGGCAGGTTACAAAAATTTAAATCCTGCTGTAATAGTGACAGTAATAAATGGAAACTCAGCAAAATGAAGCTATTAGTCAACAATGTGTAATGTCATAAACTTGAACAAATGATTACAGAGCAGCTCAGGCCTGAATTAAAACCAAACAAGCTGAAACAAGCAATATCACTGAGATGGATAAATAAATTTATTGGAGTGGATATAATGACACCTACATTAGAATAAAAGCCAAAGTTTCAGCTGATCTGTTTAAGGTAATCTGGACATCATCACTTAAAATGGGCAACAACACCTGCATGCAGTGCTACTAGAATCAGAATTTTGAATGCTGAACCCTGTTGTTGTTGTTGGTTTTTTTTCTTTTGCAGTGCTTAAAGAATCTCTATAGAAAACTGCAGAGAGCTTCACAGTGTCCTCATGAAAATATGCAACTATTTAGAGGAAGAGCACCTAAAACAATACTGGTACACAGAATGGTAAGGCACCCTTAGCAAAGAGCAAGGCTGAATTAAATTGACCTGGCATTAAAGAGCACAAACCAGCCTGAAGGCACTTGGCCATAGGAAGGGTGTATAGGATAAAACAACCAGAAAACTGCTTTCAGGAAGACAACCTTTCAGGGCCC
Organism: Pachyramphus minor; assembly: GCA_013397135.1. Classification (NCBI taxonomy): domain Eukaryota; kingdom Metazoa; phylum Chordata; class Aves; order Passeriformes; family Tyrannidae; genus Pachyramphus; species Pachyramphus minor. The sequence continues at coordinate 137,982 of VYXB01005635.1, forward strand.
ATAATCTACTTCCTGAGCCATAAGAAATACAAATAATGAGAGGATAAAATTAACGGTTTCTGGGGGGAAAATACTATTTAAATGGTGTAGCACACAGTGTTACGCTGCGCTCTTACATGCAGCTTGTTTTCAAACAATGCAAAACATTGTGTTGAGGGATTTTAACAATTACTCAATTGATACTGTAACAAGCTGCAATTTTTCTTGTAAGGTCAAGTGTTCCAAATTACACCTTTAACATCTTCAGCAAATGCAGCAAAGAGTACAATGATGACTTTTCAGCAGCAAGAATGCTAAGTGAAAATATTGGAATAGTACAACTATAACACACAAATAGAGTAAGAGATACTTGATGCTGAAATAACGAATTTTAAATTGTGCATACAAATTAATGCTACCACTGAAATCATGCAAAGTTTCACTATTTTTGCATATATGTTAGCAGAAAATATGAAATAATTGTCTTTCTTATGGGTTTAGAACAGCCGGTGACTTGTTAGCAGACCCAAGATGCTTCTGGAAGCAAAGCAGTGTTTCTGCATGATTCATCATGTCTTTTGGATCACTATGTAATCTGTGAGCCTCTGAAAACCTGGCTTCTTCAAAATACCTATTTTTTAAGNGTTCTGCATGATTCATCATACCTTTTGGATCACTATGTTGTAGTGTTGAAATGTTGAAAAATTTTGAAATGTTGAAAACATTTGTCAAACCAGCTTGTATTATTTCTTTGTAATCTGCAAGCCTCTGAAAACCTGGCCTCTTCAAAATACCTATTTTTTAAGTGGAAAAAAATGAGTTTTATTTCTCCCTCAAGAGGTACTTAATCAGGATAGATCAGATTTCAGCTGATTTCATTATTTTTTCCCATGAAAGTAGGAAACTGCAATGCAGATCTTGCCTATAGGTCCACTTCTTTTAGCAAAGTCTCCAAAAATATAAATACAGGTATAAAACTCAATCCAGCAAGTTCAAAAGACAGGGTAAATATAGGAGGAGTAACTGTGTAGTACAGGAGTACAAAATCAAGTGTGGATTTAATCTGCATTCGAGGGCTCAAATATTTAATCACCTCAGATGAAAAGCAGTGCGCTCAATTTAGTCCAGTTGTGTGGTTCACTCAATGGGTGTCTGTGATCTCCATTCTGGGTGTTGAAGGGCTCTGCCTTTATCCACAAAGCAGCATCAGTCCAATTCCAAGTCCTTCCTTATCAGTCCTTTTTCCAGTCTGAGAGACCAGGGAATTATCTTTGAGAAGTCAATGGTCGTGAGCATCCATGGCTCCAAGCTCACATTATTCACATCAGTGGAAAGCCTTCTACTACTGCTCAGAATGAGATGATTTTTCAGTCTTCTGTCAGTGCTTTGAAACCCAGGCCTCCTCAGCCTTCTTCAAAGCCACTGGAAGCTGGTTTTTTGACTTGAGGAAAGCTGGCTGGAATCAGTGGCTTGAAGGTCTGTCTGCCCTCACTCCTCCTTTCCTTCCTTCCAGTTTTCATTCATGTGCTGGCTGTCCTATCTGTATCTCCAGGCAGCACAGGGAGGTAGGCACTCAACTCAGACACAAGCCAAAATAAGCTAAACAATTCCCATCCTCTTATCTAACATTTTCAAGCTTGTGAGATGTTTTAGAGGGCACCTTGGTGACCTTGAGCCAGCTGCTGCCCTTGTACCACTCTGTTTTGGCTGTGTTTTCAGTCCTATTTCCAGGGGCTTTCTGTTGGTTTTCCCCTGGTTGTACTAAAATCTGCTTGTTGCCTTGACAAATATTTGTTTCTGTGTAAGTAAACATCTGACATAAAATGGTCTCAGGATTCTGTATGCAGATGACTGCTCTGCTACTGTTTACCAGAGTTCAAAACCTGGGCAAACAGCAATTTGTTTGGGCTGAATAAGTAAGACTTTATTTTACAGGGCACAAATAGCCATGTAATTATTTTGAATTAAGAAATTACCATATCATTTCAGGCTCATTACATGGGTATTTATTCTCAGCAGATTATATGCATGCTGTTACAATAGTAACTTTTGTTTTGAAAGGGAAATAGGGTAGTAATGAAAGGAGGAACATGGCTCTGGTGAGCTTGCAATCCTTAAAATGGGAGTGCCACCACAAAAGTGTGGCGTTCCATTTTCCAGTGGAAAGTAATTGCTGTTCTTGCATAGAGTTTTAGTGAAGAAACAACTAGCAATAATGCACTTATTTAATTTTATTTTTATATTTCACACAAGGAAACCCAGGAGCTTTGGGAACCATAACTCAGGCAGAGGCTCTGAGAACAACTTGCTGATTGCTGGCTCAGCTTGTTATTGATTCCTACCTGGAAGTCAGGAATCTCAACAGAGCCTCAGGGCTTGATTTTGGGGCTCGAGCTCTGAGGAGCGCTCCCTGAATTCCATAGATTGGTGTGAGCCACAAGATTTGGGAATGATATGCATAATTCAATCCATGATTTCCACGTGAGGGATGGATTTTTTAATGGTGGTGGGCTAGATGTGCAGCCCAGGCGTTGCCACAGAGCTTTTCAGGTGCCTGAGAAAGCAGCAGGAGGTGCTGGCAAAAATGACAGCTCTGGATAACCCATGTTGTCAAAGTACTGCAATAGTGCCAGTAAAAACGTAGTCAGACTGGGTAATGATATGTACAACCCGTGTATTCCTAGCAGAGAATAGGTGGCTGTATTTCCCTGAGAACCAGTGCTGGCATGGGTTAGGATATCCATGTGTTTTAGCATCTCTAATAGAGCAGCAAGCTGGTTGTTAATACAAATTCCCTTCCATTTTCTCAGTGTCCATCAGGCTTCTGTGCTGAACTGCTCTGCGAGGCTGCTGCATGCATCCACCTTTCTGCCACTAGACTCCCACCTTACATTCATCCCAGAGAGCCTGACCATGGATAACAGGATCAACAGCCTCTGAAGAGCCTGATCTGGTGGACACAAGGAGTCTTCAGACCTCCATTACCTTCCAGCTTGTGCTGTAGGACACTCAGCTGGCCCAAGTCCTCCACTTCTCCAGTTCAGCTTCCTCTAACAAGAGTAAGATTGCTCTGGCTTTCCTTTCTTGATTCTAAATGCTTATTTAATCTCTCTAATCTTCTTAGCACCAGCTGAAAAGACTAGCACACAAAAACGTGAGAAATATTTGTTGTGAGGTAGAAATTCACCTAGTCATAAAATAATTGCTTCTAAACTGTTAGTCATTCATGGCATGATTCTAATTGCATTATACTTAGGGGATCATAATGAAGCAGACTTCCAAATTTACCCTGGAGCACTTTTTCTGCAGTATTGGATTAGAAAGCTGCAATTTGAATAAATGAAATGAGTAACTGAAGACAGAATTGCCCTCTCCCCAATATGTCTCATATAAAAAAAAAAAAAGAAGAAAAAAAGAAGAAAACGGTCTTATTTAACTAATTAGCAAGATGCTACCAAAATGCAGGAGGTGTGCAGTGGATATTTTGTATCTCAGATGAAAACAAATTAATAAAGACAATATAGACAAGCTAAGCTTGTTTTCAGAAGGGACAAATTCTTATTTTTGTGTGATCAACTAAAGACAAAAGAGGCAGTGAGAGAAGAAATGCTGAAGAAAGCCTGACAATAACCTTGTTGTTCATTTGGGAAAGGGAGAGCCATGCATTCAGAAAGCCCTTAGGTGTGTCATACAGCTGTCAGACCTTGGATCTGCAGCTGGAAGAGATAATGACTGTGTTTGCTGCTCAGCACAAGAGAAACCAACAGAAGGGTTGAGGGATGGCAGTATTTTGCTGTGATATGCATTAACAAGAAATTGCTAAATTCTACCTCAGCCCCTTCCCTGTTTTCTCCTCCACTCCCATGAGGTCACTCTGCCTGAGCTGCTTTCCTCAGCCATAGTTGCAGTTCCCTCAAGTTCACACTTTGCTCCCTATCACAGAGTCAGGGCTTTGCTGGAAGTCACAACTCACTTCTTATTCCAATTCAGTGCACCTCCTTCTTTGGTCTGATTCCTTTAAAAACTGGCTTGATTTCAGTTACCTAATTCAGGTCAGTGCGTTCCTTCCACAGATGGTTGGAAACAGGCTCTTTTCCGAAGGCTTGGAGAATGAGCATGTCCAGTGAGATTGGGCTGATGTTAAAATGCAGAATTTTGGTCAACTCCCCTTAATGCGAGCTAATGAGGGTAACACAACCACACATCTCAGACTGGTCTTTAGATAAAAGTCTTTTAGTGACAGATCACCCCTGTACATCTGAATACTGCCCTTGTGTCAGAAGATTTACCTCTGAAACAAAAGCTACTTATACCTTTACCCCACCCTCACACTTACTCTGATATTTTCTTCCTTTTTCTAATCCCTCTTTTTCACTGCTGGGAAGAAGAACCATTCTTTCTGTGTCCTTTTCTCACCCCTGATAATTTACAGTATTCTTAGATGAGGTACAGTGAAGATGAGTGCTTCCAGAGTGACCCTTCACAATATGTATCAATAGATGGCAGTAGCTGAATCTCGTTGGAAAGAACATACCTGTAAAAAATGTCATAATTGGCTTTTTCCGTAGGACAAAAATGAATGCACTCTTTATGGATTAAAAGGAATGCAAGTTATTTCATAAATCAGGGTCAAAGTACAATTTCACTTTCTCATTCTCAAAAGCATTGATAGCCAAAGTTGCTTTAAACAGCACCAAGTTTGCTGGAAGCCATAAATTGAAAGACTCCACAGGTTCAAAAACAACATCAGAAACACGGATGTGTTCAAGTCCATGAATGTTTCCTTGGAACTGGGTTGGAGGCTTGTTACTGATGACATGGCCATGACATTCACTAACAAAACAGACTGTCAATACCTGCACTATAATTTGGAGCCAGACAGTCCTGCATCCCAGGTGGTTTAGCTTGTTTTTGGAATTTCCCCCAATGTTTTCCTAATGCCAATCCAAATATTCTATAGCACTCTTGTAAATACAATCTAATCTCATTAATTCATAGTATTAATGTATTTGAACACATCTATTTTAATGTCTCCAGTTTACATAAAAGCAAAATTTCAAAGTACTCTGTAATCACCATTGTAATGGAGTAAGTCCAAAAAGCTGTTAATCAGTAACTCAAGTATTTGCAACACATTTTCAAGATATTCACGGTTTTTATTTAATTTTCAAAAATTCGGAAGTCCCGGTCTCCTTCAGTGACAACTTACTCTTCTCCTTTCAGGGCTTCTACTTATTTTCCTGTAGTACAAAATTTACAATTCATTATTGTTTTGCTGGAATAGTTTTGACAAAATCAAAATCTGTTTGCACATATGTATTATACATCTTAAGTGAAAACTCATTTTGAAGCATCACATGGATTTTTAGATCACTTAGATTTTTCTCATCAGAAGCAAAATGTCACTGAAATTAGCATAAACCAGTAAATTAAAGCATATGGCTGCTGATGTATCAAAACTTCTTGAAGGGAAAAACAGAGCCCTCTGGCAGAACATTTCTGAGCACTGTATCATCTGAATTCCTGGGTCTGTGGAAATATTTTGTGCTTATTTGCAAGCACAGTATTTTTTTAAGTCTTGATCATGATTATTTAAATTCTTTTGTTTATAATGCAAAGTTTTCTTGCTTCTCCCTTTCTGCAAGTGTTTAAGTGATGCTCCAGTAAGAAACACTCAGAACAGATATATTTTTGTGACATTTATTCTGTGAGCAGTCGGGGGAAATGCACTGTCTGGTAATTGGCAAACCAATGTTTTCGGATTTCTGGTTGAGTTAGAGCATGGGAAAATGCTGGAAGCTTCTGCTCAGTATTATCTAAGTTCTCTGAGCCTTGCATTAGCAAAGCCATGTTGCAGTTTGAAAGAATCAATATTTCATGAAATGTAAGGTACATTTTCTCTGGATAGAAAATATATTAAGGTAATTATTTTTGTGTGCTTTTATGAAACTGCTTACTTGTTACTGTATTGGTTTAAAATGGCTACTTGATAATGATTAATAACTATTATTTCAGGCTTTGATTGTGTGTTCTTGTCCATTCCAGTTTCCAGGTAAGCCAGAATGCACCTGTATTGCATATATATCTACTTATACAATGCTTTTTGCACCTCTCATTCTGGTCCCCCTCTCTTTTACAAGCTAAAGCTACTAAGATAGATGGCTTTGTGCTTCTGCATGCAAGCTAAATAGATGTAACTTTAATCCAAAGGTGACTTTTACTTGCATATCTACAAGGTGATATGGTGCATTCAGTTTGAGCGAGATGCATTTTTGATGATGAAAAAGAACTTGAAATGGTTGAAGAATGTTATCCATCATTTTCCTGAAATCATGGTACATGAATTCACTCAAACATCTGTCAGCCACACCGTAGTTCATTTTCCTGAATCAAACGTTAGAGAAGCTTAGGAACAATCATGTTGCTCAAAGAAAATTGAGCACCCGCTGGGCAAATGACATTACTGTTTTCAGCAGCGTGGAAGTCTAAATTCTCAACTGTTTTGACTGGAACAGTCAACTGTTTCCAGAGGTGTGTCCCGGTGCCCCTTCCTCTGCTCACACAGTGGCACAGGCTGCAGTTCGTATTCCCAGATAAAAGGGACGTTTGAAGTGACACATGTGCTTTTCTCAGTTCTTTGAAAGCCCAAAGCTCAGATATGATCTTTCCTGAAATCGCATTCAACCTGGACTGAAGTCTAAGGGTGGAAAGGAAGAGATTTAGCTTAATAAGATTCATCTTTATCTGTTTGAGGTATCTGTCTCGAGCAGAGCCTGGGCCTGTAAGCTGCACCCTTTTCTCAGAGCAGTGCAGAGTCACTCCATGCAAGTTTGTGCTCAAAGATCTGCTGCCAAGAATGAAGCAGGATTTTTTTTTCCCCACAGACATTCCACGTAAGTAACAAAATCTATCCTTACTTAATAGAAAAAGAAAGAATCCCCAAGCTGCTGGAGGAAAAGGTGGATTTTCAGGGATTAAAAAAACCCCAAACACACTTCATAATGGTGCTGAGCTTCAAAGAAAATTGCCTGATCCTTTTTTCCAAGATAACTGTTTTTTTTAGTCATAGGGTTTTAGAAACCTTTTCCTGTAGAAAGAAATTCTCATCCATAGTCGGGACCTTTCTCAAAAATGCATATTACATTATTCAAGTCTAAATGTCTTCATTATTGCCAGTGAAAATAGGATTTCCTTTTCATCAGGTGAATAATATTAATTGTACTGGCTAAGACTGCGGGGTGTAATGCTACATGCAGTTGTTTAAAAATGAAAACTATTATTTAATTCCAAAGTGCATGTTATTTGACATAATCAAGACTAAAAAAGATTGCTTCTTTAAATGTAAATGCAGGTGTATGTAGTTCAAGGATCGAGGTGGTGCTGTAAGAGACACAGACACAATAATGTACATTTTATAGAAGTTTTAGCTGTAAAAAACCCCAAACCCCAAACCCAAAATAAATGTCAGTTTGTTTCTCTCTTTTTGTTGGTCACTTCACCCCTAGAAAATTAAATAGAAAAAAAAAAGGGGTAAACTTATAATACAGTGAGTTATCTTTATTTCTCATCATCTATTTCCAATCCTGCTGTTCTTTTAGCTGTGGAGCTACAGATGGTGATTGCACCGTGGAGTTACCGAAAGCACCGTGTGGGTTCAAGCACCAGACCATCAGAATCCCAGCTGCTAGCTAACAATCGAGTTTTGATTTAATTTAATCTAATTTTTTTCCTCTTCCTAATTATTTTTCCTTCCACTAGAGTGGAGAAAAGTTTAGAAAAGAAATAAAAAAGAGTATAAAAATACAGAAGAAACATAGATATTACTACCAACGTTTTTTTTATTCTCCTTGGCCTCCTAGTCTGCAGAAGATTCACAGCTTCTATTCTGTGAGGATTATATGAATAAATGCTATGAAGTTTATTTCACAGTCTTCAAGCCTTCTGTCGGAGTCATTTGGATTTGCAGACTTTCACAGCGCTTTGGCAGCACTCCTTGATGTTTTTCTCCAAGACAGATGCCTTTCCACAGCAGCATTATTTCAGTCTTTCTTTACACTCACCAGTGGTCACTAGGACAAAAACCTCAATAAGATCTATTGAGTTTGTCCTAATCCACTCACTGCATTATTCAACTCCTTTCTAGGTTCCAAACAGAGGATGAAAACCAGCCATTCTTGTACTCTCATCTCTGTTAAACCAATTTCTGATGACTCTACTAGGATTTTGAAGCAGTGGACCAGGTCCACACACACCTGCTCCTACTAGAAATCTCCACAGAGTAAGTGCAATCTAACAAGGTTTGTCCTTTGTAAACACACCAGGATCCATGGGAGCACTGAGTTTATCTCCTTCTTTCTTTCTCAAAATGCAGGTGGTCCCTGGGAATTTTCCCTGGTCTCTGCACCAGCCAGATCCAGAGGGCCCCTGAATCCAGAGACCCAGGCACAACCAGCTCTTTGTTAAGGTGAGATCTCCTTTCCTCTTGCTTCCCAGTTGTCCTTGGATGGGTGTCAACAAATCAAAATATGCTTCAAGCATTTTGCTGATGTGGGGACAGGATCCTGGAGCATGTGGTGGGGGTTTTGCCACTGAAGTGCTGACATCTCTCTTATCTTTCCTAGAATAAATTAGACCACTGACTTCTAGCAGTGCTTTAAACAATTTTAGCCAGACAGGTGATGTGAATATGTATTATTTACTAATGTTTTTTCCAGCTCAGTTTTTTTGACCTCTCCCCAGAATGACCCACTGTCATGCTTAATAACATCAATATGCTTATTTTGCCTTCTGAAAATACATTTTCTTTATAATGCAGATTCACAGAGATCCTGTTTTAGTACTGAGGGAGTTTTGCTATAGTGTTAGTTGTGTGCTGGGCTACCCAGAGGCTGTAGAAGCAGTCTAATGTTATTGTTTCAATCCAAACAAATATGGCAAAGATGTAAGGAAACCTTAAAAACACATTCATGTGCATGCTTTCTGCCATGAAATGGCAGCAAATCTAAAAAAACCAAAACAACGTAGCAAATGATGATTTTCTATTGTGATTAGTTCAAATATCAAAAGAAACCTGTGGCTTTTCAGCCCTTAATTAAACCGTAGGTGCTTCTTTGTTTTTCCTTCCTGCGTATGTTTTGCTTTTAACGAGGGTGGAGAGCCTCAAATGGTTCAGGGTTGTGCTTTGTCTCAGAAATGGCTCCGACGTGGCACTCTGAGGATGATGGCAAGCCTGTGGTTTGCTGTGAATTAGCTTAGTGCTCTTGCTGGGACTGGGAATCATGTACTGTAACTAAGGCGAGAGACCATTCCCAGGTTTCATTCTCTGAGGTTCACGGAGCCTCCTGCAAAGTGCTTGCTTTTAGTGCCTTTTGGAGGACTTCACAGAACACCAGGTTTGCAGGGGGAAAAAATATAGCAAAAGTATCCAACTCCTAATGCAAATGTATTGTTTCCTGTCAGCTTTGCTAAGGAGGGGCAGCGTGGTACAGCTCGTTGTTGAAAACTCAGTTTTCCAGCAATACCCCTTGTCCTTTTTTCCAGGCAGGGAAAGGATCTGTTTTCTGTTTCAGCTTTTAAAATATGATATGTAAGAGGGACTGCATTTCTTTTCTCAGGCTGCAAGAGTAAGTACTATATATTACATCTAACTGCTATTTATGCATAGTCTAATGAATGGGTTCACCAGTAAATTAAAAAAGGAAAAATATTTATTTCTGAGATTAATTTAAAAAAAAAGAATAAAAAAGTAATTTAGAAAAGCATCCTGGGAGAGTTTTTGAGGTATGAATTTTCCCCCTTGCATTTCAGGTAGGGATGCTTCCTGGAGCTGTGAGCATAAGCTTGACTCATCCCTTCAGATCCATGCTTGGATGGTAGCCCGCATGGAGAAGGGTTTAGCTATCTCTGCCACACAGTCCTTCACACCAGGAGGCTTTTCTGAGGGATTTGAGAGGGTAGTGAAGTGGGCAACACCAGCAGAAGAGTTTGGCAGGCTGGGGGGAAACACACACCCCAGCTGGGAGGCTGTAAGCACAAATAGCTTTTTCCTCAGCTTTTCTTTTTACCTCTGCTTCTGAAGAGCAGCACGTGGTGTTCTAGGAAGCTCGCAGTGCACACCACTGCTGGAATCTGTAGTGTTTTATCCATCTTCAGGAAAACAAGAGCCAAATGCCAGACAGAGGCTTTTCAGGAGGGAATCCTATGTTGCATTGCAGGATCCACTGCTCAGGTCACAGGTGAAAACCACAGTCTCCAAACATGTGATTATCTCTCATTCCATTCTCTCTTAAGTGGAACCTTCCAAGACTTACAAACAAGGTTTGTCCTTTGTTTTGTTCATTTTTTTCCCTCTCAGTTACAAACTCGTCTAGAGGCTAATCTGGAGTGTAACACGATTGAGATTTTGCTTATTCATAACAATTTATTAAGCTGTGCAAAGATAGTGCTATTTTAAAAGTTTTTAGATTGTATCTCTGCCTAAAGAGTAGAAAATGCAAATAGCTTAATACAATCAGCTGTATCTGCTTAGACTAAATCATGAGGAGTCATGGTACAAAACAACACAGCTCTCTTCCAGGCAACACTCTAAATTTATGGTACAATGATGCCAGATGACAATGGAATTGCAAAGGAAGTGCTTAGTACATCAAAAATTAATACCTAGCGAGTCCATTTTTTTATGGTGATGATTACAAGTATTCACTCTGTGTTTGAACATAATCCTCTCGGAACAGCAGTTTGCTAAATGTACTAGAGATTATTGAACAAAATACAAGTTGAGGTCACATTTGGGTTTTCATTGGGTAAATAACCATCATTTTCTTCTCAATCAAAAATAAAATTGCAATGTTGCAGGAGGCACTTGGATTTGGTGGATACAAATGGGAAGTTGATACCTGTGCTCTGAGCAATTCAGTGCTATAGGCGGAGGAAAACAAGCACGTCACATTTCTTCTTAGTTATGAGAATAAGTGTATTATTTGACTTCAGGAGCTGTTACTTGAATATAAAAACACTAACCAAACACTCTAAGAGGTGGCAATGCTATTCAGTCCCACACAGGGATGGACACCTGCCTTAGTGTAAATACTCACGGATGTACAGAGATGATAAGTAGGAGAGAGGGAGGGAGGAATTCAGCCTCTCCCAAACCTTTCCATTGTTCACTTCAAATAGAAGTTTCACAGCCTCTACTTTATGATCCATTTGTTATATTATGTACCTATTTTATTTGGAGTAACAAATCAGTTTATTTTTAGCAATGAATCACACTCATGGGCACGCTTAAGCAGAGCTCATGTATGGTCTGTCCAGGACTGTGTGCACAGCTTTTTGTATCAGATGAAGAATGTACAACTTAATCAATCGTAACTGTAGCTATATACCAGGAGGGCTGTTTGATCCTAAATCTGAAGAAATCATCATGACTTTGTTTATTATTTCCAATTTCACAGTCTCATGCAAAATGCAAGAGTTTTTTTTAGCAGCAATCATAAAATTGAATAATTTGTTTCTAGACATAGTCTTTGCTAATTCGTGATGCAGTAAATTTTTTTGCAGTCAGTTTTGTGTCTTTTGCCACAGCTCCTCATATTTACATACAGACCCAGAGAAGCAACTATTAGAACTGGAAAAACAGTGGCAGAATTGTGGATGGCATAGAGTGTACTTCGATTAATTAGGATGAAGTGCAATTTATTCCAAGTGCAAGGAAAGGAAAAAGAGGGTCACCAACTGCGTTTGTGTTAAACTGTGAATTTCACTCCTCACTTTTGCCCCCTCTGAAGTGGAATTTCTCCTGCCTGTGTTACTTGGGAGATGATGTCAATGCAGTGTAGGACATGAACGAGGCCAACCCTCTTGGCTTTTAGATTTGACTTTTTTCCCCCCCCAGCCTCCTCTTAATGATGTGACAGTTTGTTGCTGCAGGAAGGAGACAGAGCTGCATCTCTGGTAAGTAAAGGTCAGACGCCCAGAGCTGCATGGGCTGCTGTGCTGATCAGACCTGGGGACAAAAGAGAGGAGTGATGGCTTCTCAGTGTTAAGAGGGGCCTCACAGAAGAAATGTATTTGAAATAACAATGGTTTGAAGCAGCATGTCACTAACCTCCAGTTCTGGATATGAAAAAAAAAAAAATAAAAATCCCAAGCCCTTGAATATTTAATGATGGCTGAACAAACTTGGAGTGACCCAAGGAAGATGGAAAGTCGCAAAAGTTAATGCTCCCAAAATACGGCAGAGCTCAGTAGTGCTTTAAAGCCATTAAAGAGCTTTTACCATCTGTTAAGTAATTACCTATCATCATTAGTTATTAGAAGTAGGAAATGATGTAAAGGGCACCAAGACGACAGAAAAAGAACAGCCAGATTCTTGTGGGTTTCTTGAATGAGGTCATTAAAATGTGGTTATTAATACTGAAATAAAAATGAAAAACATTTATAGGCGATGTTGTAGCTGCTCTGTTTCAAGAAAGAAAGCATTGCATTTTTCCTGACAGTAAATATTTAGCTCAAGTCTTGCACTTGTTACTAGTATGAGATAAAATTTATCATAGTATTCATCTCCAAAAAACAACATAAGATGATGAAGATTTAAGGTTTCTGAATTCAATGCATTATAGCTCAGCTAAAACCAATTACGGAAAACTCAATTTGAGGATCATGACTTGGAACAGATTAAAACCAAGTAACCAAAAACCCCCAAAGCTGTGTGTGTTTTTAAGCTGCATGATTCTACATGCAAACATATGCACACATGCCTACTTATACACCAATATGGGCTTTGATTTCCCTAATTCTAATTTCTTTTTTTCACCCTTCTTAGTCAAAGTGGGTTCCCTAAAATGTATTTCTTTCCAGGCATTAACTGCATATCTTTAAGCATTCTGCAGGAATTTAAGTCTACAGGTCTGAGGTTGCACAGGGATCCTTGGGTATATGCTTTGCAATTTTTTAGTTTTATTTCCTTCAGCAAGTTGATGTATCTCACTGCAAGTTCATAATACACATTAGAGTTATACAAATGCATAAAAGCCCTTTTCAGAACACCTTTTAAAATGTGCTCTTAGTTGTTTTTCATGGAGTGGTTCAAAGTAACTCCCAAAAATGATGTGTTTTTCTAGTAAAGGAGGATAATTCTGTGTCAGTCAAGAAAACTCAGAAGGGTGCAAGTTATTTTTAATGTATTTAAATTTGAATTTTGATAATTGTACCTATTTCTTCTCAGGTCCTTTGCTGGAAAAGTCCTTACAGACACATTATTTGGCCTCCCATAAAACTAAAAATGGTTTCAATGAGTGAAGTTGTTTCGGAGGCAGCTCGTGGGGGCTGAGTTGGCCTACACTGTGACACAGTGAGTGTTGTGAAAATAGCTTTTCCTTGGCAAAAGTGCTTGGCTGTTTGTGAAAAACCAATAAAGCCCATAAATGGCCAAGGATGAGTTGTGCCTGTGTCGAGGCACACAAAGGGCCTGTCCTGAATGTGCGCTTTGAGACCTGGGTGTTGAGAAACCGCCTGTATCCAAAGCAAATAGTGCCCAAGTGAGTGGCCTACCCTGGTCATGTAGCTGCACAAACACAACGGAAATAAAAGAAACCATTGAACCATCTAGAAATCAAAGAGAAAGTCATGTCCAGGCTGCCCAGGCTAACCCTGGTTTATGGCTGCAATAACAAGATAACTGTGTGAGAAATGGGTAAATCTCATAAATTAAAAAATGGGGAGTTTGGAAATTGCTGTGGTGGATGATCAAGAAAGAAGTACATTAAATATCAAAAAAAGGGTAATTAGGACAGCAAAACTAGGGCCACTGGGGTAAGAGAACACAGGGCAAGCTGTGTAATTGGGAGACAAGGGATGAACATGGGAAAGGGAACGAGGTGATAAAAAGAATAAAAACTGGTGCTGCTCCAAGGCTCCTTTCAAGTAGCTCCATGCCTGATCAATGCAGTTGTTCCCACCATAATCCTGTCTGACTTTCTTTTCCATCCAGAAGGGAGGTGGTGCATCTTCCCTGGCCTTGTGGGATCCCCATGAGCTCATGCCAGCATTGAGCATGGATGGGAGCAACTCGGGGAGCACAGCATCACCTGCCCTTCCCAAACCTCTGCAGGAGGCTGCTGGATCTGTGGCTGCGGACACTGAAGGACTGCCAACGTCTCTCTGTGTATGTATGGCTTCTTTTTTCTAGGGGTCTATTGCAAAATCTAGTGAATAATATTGAATTACTTTGCTTCTAGGAGTATTTTTTTCCCTGTGCAATTTCTTTTTAATATGTGAAGTATGCTATATATAAAATGCACCACAAATTTAAAAAAAAACCACAAACAAACAAAAAAAACCAAAACCACCACAATTTTATTTTGGTTTGGCAGCTGCAAGTCTAAACATTTAGGTAAAGAACAGAGGCATTAGGTTTGTGCTGCCAAAATCTTACTCATAAGGTACCTTATCCCATTATTTTTTCCATCTGTTTTGTCTCCTAGAGATTATTGCAGGAGCTTAAGAGTTTGATTTATTTCCACCAAGGCATAGGAAGAGAATGTGCGAAGAGTCAGAACTGCTTAAAACCACAGTCTTAACTGCTGAAATATTCTATTTATGAAAATACTTTCTGAATTTATGTTCAAAATCCTCTGCCTGATTTGCTGAATGAGGAGGAAGAGAGAGCAGGGGATTTTTCTCTGTCAGGTCTCCACAAGCACGGCTGTGTTGAATATTTAAATACAGCATTTGCTGTCATGTTGTTATATGCTTTTTCTGGGGAACAACAATCTGTGGAAAATTATGTTTGCCTTTTCATTAGAGTAAAAACAAAAATATCAAACAAGCACTGAATTATATTTTAATGTAAGTTGATGTTATGTTCTATTTTAATCAAGAATTGTTTGTGAGTATCTCTCCCCTCTGTTGCTTCAGACCTGAGCAGCAGTTTTGGTAGGGACAGTGTGATGTCTGGACAATGGTGGTAGTAAAGAAACTTAGAGCAAAGACAATATTTGCAAAAGTGAGCACCATTTAATCTGTGTTCAGACACCTGACTAAGAGCTGGACGGCACAGTCCTTGAGTACCCAAGGCCCTCCTGTAGGAGCAGCTTCATTCTGCAGAATTGTTCTGTCTATGTGGACAGCTTCATCTGCTCTCAGACTCCCCTTCCACCTGAAATGTGTCTCCAGTCCATAAATAACAGTGTCTTGCTGGCACCAAGCCTCAGTCCTGGAGGCTGATTTATGGACCTTCAGGAAGAGCGGGCCAGCCCTTGAGGCTGGAGGCTCACCCTTCCATATTTTAATATCCAGGAGGATGTAAGAGTGGCAAAGCTGAAACACTGACCTTCTCATGCTTTGCAATATACCATATATCAGGTAGTGCAATCCTTGGGTTAATGCTGGGAAATCAGCTGCCAGTAGAAGGTTTACTGGGAAATAAGCAGAAATTTAGCATGCCCGAAAGTGGAAAGGGAGCTCAACAACTGTGTGTCACAGCCTTTGTTCACTGTGATGAGAAAAAATGTGGAAAAATAATTTTGGTTTGGGTTTTTGTTTGGCTTTTTTTGGTTGTTTTTCCTAGAAAAATGGACACAGGTTATCTGAGCAATGGCTGAGGAGAGGACTGCAACCAGGGCATCTCAATGGCATTTGAAGGTCACAAACTGTCTATGGGCTGAGTGAATCTGTGTATGGGTACCAGCACCAAATCCCTTGATGCATTCTCAGTAAGTTAGAAGTTGCAGCATGTTAAAAGGTGTGACAGTTAAAAAGCAAATATCAAAAATAAAGTAAAATAAATCTTTGAACAAGCTGAACTCTAAATAATTAAAACTCACAAAAAGTGTAAGAAGTGAAGCAGAAATAATTGTTGGTGCTAATATTTAAAAGCTATGAAATGCCTGCATGTGTCCAGGCATCATGGGTTTTTTCTAAGATGTCAGATTTGAACAGACAGAAAGTTGTCACCCCCAGACTGGTATTTTTGGAACTGCTCAGTGTCTAATCAGTTAGTGAGAGTACTTAACAATTGCAAGCCTGATGCCTGGAAATAAAATCAATGTCAGTGTTCCTGCTCTTGGCTGAGTTGGGCTGGGGGTGGGACCTTCAGTGCCCAGCAGCTTCCCACTTTTCCTACTCCAATGTTTTTAATCATAACTTGCTTTCTATCCCTATTGGGAGGATTTGGGTGGGTCAGTGGGAACAGAAATCCAAACAGTAAGTGGTACCCTGGATTCTAACCTAGAGGCATAACAGCCATTTCACTCTATAAATCTATAAATACTGCCACAAGCCTTTTGTTGTAACATTGCTGGAAAAGCTTTTATTTTCATATTGCAAAAATAGTAAGAAAGTGTTGGGTTAAGACGACAGTGTAGCCAACAGGAACAAGGGAGAGTAGCGACGCTCTGTGACAGCAGAAATAAAAGCACAAGCAGGGAATCACTCTGCAAACCATACCCACCAGAAACAACTAAAAATCAGGAGCTGCCACCCGTGGAGAGAGAGGACCCTGGAGCTGCACAGGGCACAGCTGTGGAGGGCAAGCTGGGGAGTCACGCTGTGCGTGTGAGGGAAGGAGGGCTGGGGAAGCAGGGCATGAACTTTCTAAGCATTGCAATTTTGCTGTGATTTGTTCAGGATGGGCTGCTCAGCCATGAAGCAGAAGAGAGCTGCTTTTTTCCTGCTTTTTATTATTTTTATTTCTTTTCTTCCTTTTCTGTTTTTCTTTTCTATTGCTGCAGGGCATTTGTCAAGTCAGTGAGTTGAAACATCCTCCAGCAGGGTCAGACAGGAAGTACAGGACAGCCCAAAAAGGCCTTCTCAGAGAGGCACATGGGAGAGGCATAAAGAGGGAACAGGGAATGGGAGAAGCTCCAAGTCTGGTGTGTCCCAGCTTGTGCCCCTTCTTCCTGAGCCTGGTGGTGCAGAGGCTGTGTGGCTGGTCTTGGAATGAGGCCTCCGGGTCCTGCTGTGGGTGTCGATGGCCTCAGAGCTGTCAAAGTTGTGAGCGTGGCAGGTCCATTTGGCATCCGCAGCTCCCATCCCAAATAGGTGTGCTTGAACACTTCCCAACCACTACTAAGAGACGGCCAGTGGAGACACGGTGTGCACTATTTACCATGATTGCAGTGGCTGCTCTGGTAGCTGTGTGTTCCTCTGCTTGTTAATCCCCACTGTCCTCACTGTTGATTTAAATACCTTTATGTGACATTTGCAGACTAATGGAGCACTGGGGCCCAGAAGGAGCCTCTGAAAGGTTGTCTGATACGATCCACATAAATCAGAGCCTATTCATTCTTGCACATGATCCCCTGCCTGCGTAGACGTGGCTTCTGCAGCAAAAAATAGAGATAAGTAGCAAAAGCTGCTCAAGGAGAAGCCTCATTGTACGTGTTACGACAGTCGGGAGAGGGATTAATCCTGGCAGTGTTTCCCTTGTATTTGTTAAGGCGGATGATGCACAGTGACAATGGCAGCTGCTCCTTTCCACAGTGCTGCTGAGGAAACCTTACCTGCATATTCCTTCAGAGGTGATCAAACCCACAGGTGACAAACACTCCTGTGGCACCACACATAAACATAGCACCTTATTAGCTCACATTTTCAAGAACCTTCTCTGGAGGAATGTAAAGGCCGTGAGTGCCATGGCCTCTCTGAGAGACCCACAGACATCCCCTTCCATGTTCATGGATCAACAACCTTTCCTGGAGTACATAGCTAAGCCCTTTCTCTATACTTTTGCTTTCATAATCTGCAGGGAAGGAGCAAGGCTTTTTTCCTGCCTCGCTGCGTGTGTTGGTTTAGTGCTTGTGTGTAGCATAGCTAAGGCAAAGGAGAGTTGGTACCATTCAGAACAGCACTCGAATTGTCTGGCTACTTGAGAAATAAGTGTTTCTCAATCACTCCTTTTGAACCCACTGCATTTAACATAGAAGTGCTAAACATGAATGGAATGAGTGGTAGAGAATAAAGAGCTTTGATTTCCAAACACTGGTGATGAATGGTGGTGGTGATGGGAACTCTGGGTTGATTGTATCTATGCTGGGGATTTGTTTTTCCTTCTTTTTTTTTTTTCCTTTCTTTCTTTCTTTCTTTCTTTCTTTCTTTCTTTCTTTCTTTCTTTCATGCCATAACTGAACAAACTGCTAAAAGAACCTTAGGATTAAATATTGAACAAAATGGTTCCTGAGTAACTGTTGCAGCTTATGCACCAGAGACTTGTCTAAGTTTTTCCTACACTTGTGGTGTTTAGGGAATGCTCTTGATAGGGATTTGACTCTCCTGCCTGTAAACACACAGCTATGAGCAACAGTTGGAAGGATGGAGAGGCACTTTAGGTGCTGGTAACCCTTCCTCGATTGCACAGGTCCCCTCTGGGAGGAGTGAGTGAAGCTGTTTAGTTTTCTCTGCAGAGAGGATTCCCAGGGAACAGACAGTCCTGCAGTATTCACTACCTGAAGCTGACTAACCATCAGCAAAGGCTAAGAGAGGAAAATAAACATAGTAAGTGATCTAAAGAGACAGCCATGCTGTGATGGAAAAAGCCTTTAAAAGTAATTATGTAAAAAGCATGATCTTCAATGTGGAGTTAGGGTCCTTGAATAGAGTAATTAAAAAGGAGCATGCATTTGCTCTTAGAAATCTATCAGAAGTAAAACCAAAATGTAATCAGATTCAGCTTTTTAGATGGAAACTTTTTTCACTTCACAGAACGACTAAAAGAAGATGAATCACAAACAGCACCAATTCCCATCACTGTCATCAACATTGGAGGACTTTGCTGGAGCAAAATGTTAAGAAGGAAGTTGGGGATGGACATTTAAAGACTTAAAATTTAGTGAATTTTCTCCCCAACTTGATTGTAAGTAACCATACCCTTATTTATTGCAGCATGTGAAGTGTCTGAGCAGCCCAAGGAGGAGGACAGCGCTTCAAACACAGGCTGTGCTGCTTCAGCTACTGCCAAGAGAAGGCGTTGGGCTTGTCAGAGTAGTTTGTATGTAAATGGAGTGAGGTTATTTGTGTTTCAGTGTTACTTAGAAGTTAAACAGCCCTTTTAGAAGGAAATTTGAGTCAAACCGACACAGCCATTCCACCCTCCTCCCAATGGGGAAGCAATTAGAAAAGCGAGGAGAGCGTTCCCAAACCACACTGCTTAACAAACAGGTCTGAAGTGTTTGGTTTTTTAAAAATCTAATAATGATACTGACTTGAGATACTGACTTGATGACTCTTTTGTCTTTGTATTTCACTCCCTCATGGTTTAAGCATAGACAATCACTTATGAATCTCCTGTTTTGTAACAGTTCATGAGTGTGTTGCTATTGTTATTTTTTCCTGTTGCATAGTGAGAAAAGATGCAGAAGATAACGTATTTGCCTGCTCATATCTTACATATTCTCAAGAGCTTCAATAGAAAACAAAAGCTCCAGAAATACAAATGTAAAATTGAAAGCACTGGTTAGCGGGATCTTTCCTACCTAATTTTCTGAATATCCAATCTGATCACACCTGCAAGGTGAAAGCTGTTATAGGTTCAGAAATGTTGGATTTTGTTAGTTCTGTCAGACCATGTTCTCTCTGGATACTGAAATGCCTGGTTGAAATTCTGTGGCCTGTGTTATACAGGAAGGCAGGAGAGCAGGTCTAAGCTCTTGAGATGGATTCCTAGGATCTGTCAGTCAGGTTGGGAGTCAGGCTCCCAGAGGATTAGAAGCACACAAGCAGTTGCCTTTTTTGATTTTTTTTTTTTTCCTTTCGTGTGAAAGATCTGTTGCAGGGCATGAATTTTATTCTCCAGGGCAGCTGTGATGGTCCCTCTTCAGTTCCCTCTTCTATGCACTTTGGAATTCTTTTGTGTAAGAGGTGAGCTCTTGTAGCTGTCAGTGATTCTTATGAGGGAAGTTAACTTCTACCCAGGATTGATATTCCATTGAAACACTACCTATGACAAGAAAGGAAGAGAAGAAAGGGAGCCTGCACTATCACACAAACTCCATAAGTCTAATGAAACTTCAAAAAAATTATGTCTGCCTTATTCTAAAATGTGGTTTGTAAAATCACTGTGAAAGTCAAATGAGTCACATTTGGAATTTCAGTTGAGTTTTTCAGGGGAATCCTTATTTAATGTTTTCATATGCTGTGGAGTTGTCATGTGGTAATAAGTGAATTTATCATCATGTTAGCTACCATGGTTGTTACACTAACCATTACTTCCCCATCACCCTTTCTCTCCATTTCCCAAAAGAAATGCCATTATCTAATGCCCCTTTTTCTCTACTAGGTTGGTGGAGTTCAGTGCTGAGTTCTGCAGGATTTGACTTGGAAATGCTTCCTTTTGACTTTGATGCCTGGTTTCTTGGAGAGCCCACCAACAGCTCGGATTTAAGAGCCTGCCTTGGTAAGTACCTTTGACTGTCACTGTTACTAAGATGCTCTAACTTGGATAATTTCATTTGTGTCCCTTTGTAAAAACAGATTTGTTTTTCAGGCCTTTTGCCCCTAGAGGCCTCAGTGATGTAAATGTGAGCAGTGCTCTGTGCATTTATGCATGCTCATGTCCTGGAGCCTAGAAGCACAATTTCCCCTAAACATTTCCAAGTTTGGAACAAAAACAGGTTTTCACATTAAAAGCTCCTTTTTATGTTTGCAAGAAAGCTGTGTGTGGGCTGGATGTGCTCAGGCAAGTGCACTTCATTAGGTAATTCTGCTCTCAGCTGTGTGCTCATGAACCATTCCCCGTTTAACCTCAGAGAAGGATGTGCATGTGTGAAGTCAATGAGCTCTTGCACTCCTAGGAGTCAGCCTTTTGGAAAGTATTAACAACTACAATAACAGAGATAATATTTTTAAAGGTGCTTCCTGAGGTTAACAGCTAAAGGCTACCTGAGATCCCTGCTCCATTTTCCATTATATCCTATTTAAAAGAGTGGTATCCAGCCCCTCACAGAGAGACGTGTGCCAGCCACAATAACCACAGCTATGAAGTTTGTCAGGGAACTTTTTGTCAGAAATGAAGTTATCCAAATATCAGGACAGGCATCGTATGGGTACTCAGTACCACACATACTCCAAACTACAGATACTCAGTGTAGGTAAGTTTGTGGTCATAACAGCACAATAATAAACCAATAGTAAAGTTGTTGTTCCTCCTCCTCTCTTCCACTCCCCACACCCAATAAAAAAAAAAAACAAACACAAACCCAGTCCTCAATTTTTCTTAGGTTTTCTATTTTTTTCCTATTTTCAGTGATGCCCTGTGCCATGACTTGAGTTCAGCAAGAACTGCCTGCTTGTGCTATGTGTATTCAGGTAGGATTGACTGGCTCAGTTATCCTGCTTTATGTGACTGCTTAAGAGAAGACTACAGCAAGTCTCATCTGCAAAATGAAGCTCAAATTCTGTATTTATTCCAGCCCTGTATTGACTGCAGGTACAGCTTTGTTTGCAGCCTGGCACTTGGAAGTGGTGTTGCAGTTCCCTGGCTTCACATCATCAGTTTTAAGCTTTCATCCTGCCTGGAATAGAAATGTTATCTTATCTAATGAGAACTATATTTTAGCAGTAAATAACAGAAAAGGAAGACATTGTGGCTATCCCTTCCATGGTTTTTCAGGCCAGTATTCAGCACACTTAAGGCAGGGGTCATCCTGTGAGCTTCCCTCCAACTCTGGTGTTTAGGGCAGGTGAGATGGGCTAATGGTTTATAGCAAATGGCAGTAAGTTTCTAGACTAAAGGAGGAAAACAACAGGTAGTATGTGTGTCATTGGAAATTGTGTCACTGCTGGAGGGTGGCCAGCCAGTCTGCTTTTATTTTTATATGCTGATGGTGCCGTAGACCAATTTACAATGCCAATGATTTGGCTTTTGTCTATTTAAAAGATGGCTGTAGCCTAAAGAACAACCAATTCCAGTGACCTTTTAAAACTGCAGGTTATCTTCAGCTTCCTGAAAATAAGTCCACTCTTTGAAAAACCAGAGCTATTGTCATCACCCAGAACAGAAAACATAAGAGCATAAAAAAATCTAACTCCGTATTCCTCATTTTATTCTGTGGGAGTTATTCTTGAGCATGCAAGACCCCACACGTTATTCCTATGGGTGCTTACATCTGACAGTCTCTTTTGTAGTATGTCTGGTGTTACAATTCTTCTCTTTTTAATAATGACCTGCTTTTATTCAGAAATAGTTGAGCTAAGCAGCCCAGTCTATTTTAGATAACAAAGACTGCTTTTTAAAGCTGAACTGTGTGAATGCTTTTTAAACCCCTCTTTTATAAAGAGAAATCTGATATTCTAAAAAACTTTAGGTTGTACATTTGCTGTAAAAAATCCCTTGCTGCTGATATGGTGGGGGTTTCTTACTTTTTCAATAAATTGTTTTCCTAAATAAATAGCAAAATTCCCCATGGACACTAGGGTAGTGCAAAACATCTGTCTTGCCTCTGTAGACTGCACCATGTGGAACCTGAAATATCTGGTTCAGTGCTGTGCCTGTCTCCCAGTTACATTCAAAACATCAGCTTTTCTTGGAGAACATTTGGTAAGAGCTTCCTTCATTGCTTTAAGCCAATTCCCATGTGGATATTACTCCTTCAGACCAACGTGAATGTATTCAGATTACAAAAAAATGAAGTTGTCAACATTTGTTTACAGAACAAAATACTGCATTGCATTAACAAGTGTGGGACAAGGAAAATTCCAACAGCATGTAATACATTGTAGTTCTAATTTTCCCCCCACGTTTCTATCTTTAATAGAATATTCTCTGGTCTGGAGGATTAATTGTTTTTTTAATAAGAAAAAGTTTTTCTGTTACTGAATTCAGTGAACAGTTCTCTCCTACCTAAGCAGACAAATGCATGTCATGTAAGTACAAAACACAGCCTATATATAACTAAGATCTTGATTTTTGTCCACATTTCAACAGCTTTTTGTCAATCTGATTTGCTAAAGAAAAGTGAGAGAACAGAGTTTCTAATGATAAGGTGGAGCTATTTGGGGGGGAGGGAAAGGCCAACAACTACCTTTTTTCTTACATTTGCAATTTTTGTTGTTAACATTACAAGGTTAAAGCTTTTTCACGGCCACATTCCTCAGACAATCTCCTTTGTGCCTTCAGGTTTTGCCCTACTCCAGAGCTAGAGACCCTTCATCATTCTGCCACCTACCAAAATCCAACTGGATGTGCTTCTGGGTTGGGGAGTGTGTCTGAAATCAGGTTAACCATTAACCCAAGACATGATGCTTTTTTTGCTCTGTCAGATTAATTGCATGAAAAGGCACGTGCACTAAAGTGCCACTGACACTGACCCGGTTAACAAGTGTCAGGGATGTTTCATTTCATCTGTGGTTAAAGGGAAGCTCGTGGGTCATTTTATAGAAAACATGCATTCTGTAAATTATAAACCCAACAGCAAACGTTATCTACAGCAATAGGACCTTTCAAAACCTTCTGAAAGAGGCTCCCTGAATTACAAATTCTCTGCAGTTGCATCGTCTCTGGTTCAATCACACAGATTAATGTGATCCATTGCTCTTATCTGCACCAATTTTATTGCATTATATGTATGTCATGAACATGGTTTGTGGTTGAAAAGGGAATTGTACTGCCACAGTATGAGAGTGAAAGAGCATAATTAAGAGACAAGTCATGAACATCCTTTATTATGGTCTAACAGCCATGCTAATAGTCTCACTTTACATTTATGTGCAGAAGGTACTTCAAGAGGCAATGCCTTATGAAATAAATTTAATTTTGACATCAGGATGCTGTTATAACTTATATAGCCTGTAGATGACTTAAAATGATTGTCTGCCATATAGATCAACTTCGAGACACAAACAGAACCTTGACTGGATTCTTGGCTTGGATGTAACTTTTAGTACATGGTATACCTTTAGTACCTAGTTTGCAGTGGGGGTATTATCATTATATAAATGATGACAAGATGTTTTCACCCAGATTATACATGTACAAAAAAACCCATACATTAAGCTAGAACATCCATTTCCTGGAAATATGGCACAGGATATGAACCCCACACCTGCATTTTAGAAAGGCACATTCTACCTGTCTTCCACCCCATCTGTTCCTTACCTAAGGAATCCTCAGGGCTTTTTTTCAGTCTGCTTCCTGTGCCTATGGAAACAGAAAAACTAAAGAAAGATGAATGACTTTTGTGTGAAATTTCCTTCCAGGGAACTAACTGCAAATTGCAGTGGTTATTAATACTAGTTATTCAAGTCTAATCAGGGAAAAGTAAGTAAAAACATTTACTTTGCATCCTACAATCTATGTTGGGGCTGGAAAACAAGAACTCTTTTTCTTTTTTTGGCACTTGTTTTCATTTTCTTGACTTTGTTGTTTGTTTAAAGAAAATAATGGAAAAAGGGAAGCCATCTCAAGAAAGAGAAAAACTTTCTTGTCCCCTTGGATAAGGAGAATCAAAGGTGAGGTCCAGGGTGAAAAATGGGCAGAGAAAGGGCTCTCATGTCTGAGATAGGTGCATCTACAGGGGATGTATGTGACACGGGCTGTTGCTGTCTTGGGTTTTTAGCTGGGAGTTTCCCTTGTGGGCAGAGCTTTACTCCTGACCACTCGTGGTTCTGGATGGTCAGTGTCAAATTGTACTCCATTTCCTACACTAATGTAGGTCTTCTCTTTGTTTAAATCATGCCTTATGCCAGTGGGAGAAATGGAATACCGTTTGAAAGTCATCCATACTCCACATCCAAAATGGTTTTGGGCAACCAGGTTCAGTGCTTTCATTTAAGCAGCAATTTTATTTAACAGATGGAAAATAAAATGAGGAAAGTACAGTTTCCAGTAAGATTCTGCTGAACTTTGAACAGGAATGAAAGGACAAATTGTGATATTTTCGCCAGAAGTTTTCTTGCTCCACACCATAAGTAGATTGCAAGTAGAGCTTTGTGTTCTGATGCAGCACTGATGGACTTGTTCAGTTTGAAAGTCAGATGGAGAAAACTTATGTACTGATCCTACCATGAAACACTTCATCACCTTGTAATAGGCAGCATAGTCGCTCTGTTGTTTTCTGTAGAACAGCTATATCTTCTAAATAGCATTCACCTTTAGCTTGTACTTTGCTAATTTTGTGTACTTCTATATTTTCTATACCTTTCTTACTGACTGACCAAGATGAGCAGTGCAGATATTTAGCAAGCTTCCCATCCAGCAGCATTTTATTTTTATTTAAGTATTTTTGCTTTGTAACCAGTCAGTCTAGGATTCTGATGAGCGTCAAAGGCTCACCACGCCAGATCCTGTCTTCGTGACAGGAACTGGTGCACTCCAGAAATAATAGCGAGGTGTTAAAAATGCTATCCAAGAAGCCTCTGTAACAGTCAGCTACCTAGAGAGACTGCAATCTTCATTAATACAAAAAGTAATAGCATTTATAAAATTTGAGAAAAACTAGAAGGTGACTATACTTTGTATTTGGTGCAAGTAATTATGTATACTGTTTTGATAGAGCAGCTTTGACAAGCCCCTCAGATGGTTTAAACAGAATCGTTATACGCACATCTGACTCCGTTACTGTTAAGAGGCTCAGTTGATTTATTAGTGCAGTATTGCCTTACACTTGGTTTATTCTTTGGACATGTTTCCGGAGGGTTTAGTTTCACAGTCTCTTGGGCATGGCATTTTGTTGACTAGCCATCATCTAAACTTGGCCAAGAGCAATCAGATGAGCTTTCCGCCCAAGCTCTGTAAGCTACATCTGTTCTCAATAATTGACAACACAGTAATCCTCCCCCAAAACTCCTCCTTGGGGCATGTTGTATCCTCACTTGCCCTGCAAATTCATCAGTTGCTTGGCTCTGCAGATCAGTCACCTGCCTTGTGCATTATTTCAGCAAAACTTCCAATGCTGGGGACGAGGAGATGTGGTTGGAGAGAGAGAGGTGGCCTCATCAGCAACAGGAAAGCAAGGCTGTGAATATCAGGGAGCATTTGGCAGTAGTAAGAGGGTGCAGCTCAGATAACACAGGCCCACAGCAGTTGCCCTGTTTTTCACATTGAAGTGGAAGCATTTGGATTTCAACTGGTCACATTTTCTGTACAGTGTTTGCACCATTGTAGAGTTCACATCCCTCCTAAGGGCCTTAGATGAAACTGCAGAGATTCAATTGTATATTCTGGTTTTTACTACCATGAGACTCAACCTAAGGAAGAGAAAAGGAAGTGGGTCACAGAGGAGCAGAAAAGGCCGTGACTCTTGCAGAGCACTGCTCATCAATAATGAAAACATCCCCAAATTATCAGCAGTGTTTCCAGCACAAATCCAAAACACAGCCCCATAGCAGCTACTGGGAAGGAAATGAAGGGCCCAGCCCAAACCAGCACACTGAGGTGTTTGCATTGTCTCTTTCTGCTTTTATTAATGGATTTTTATGTGGCAGTGTGATGGCTGAAAAGCAACCTGAGACAGTGGCTACATAAATTTGGAAAACTCTTCTTGAATTCTCTGGTATAAGCCGTGTACTATAGCGTGTCCAAATGGATTTAGTGTATCATAACGCTCCTAGAAAAACAAAGGGACAAAGAAGATGGGATTGCTAAGGGAGACATTAGATTTCATTTCACACTGGTAATAGTTTAGAGATGTGTGCTGAGCACAATGTGATTCAATTCTGCGGCACTTTTCTTTTTTATTGCTGCTAAGTGATTTCAATATCCAGTCTAAAGTGATATTGAGAGTGTTTGATAGAACGGAGATGAAATCAGGGAGCGCTGGAGGCTCAGAGGAGGCCACAAATCTTAGGTTGACTCAACGAAGGCTTTCGGAGCCATCCCACCTGACCTTAACCCATCTTATTTAACCTGGAGGCTGCTGCTAAGTACCTTGCAATGTAAGATATGGTCTGGTGTTAAAGGGAACTATGTGGCTAGATTGCATTTTGGACATCAATTGATGCTACGTAGTTATGGCTTTGGCCATGAACTTACCGCTTTCAGAAACATTTATGGCTAAAAGTTTATTGCCCATCTGTTGCTGCCTGATAGACATATCATAGCTAGGAAATGGTTTAAGCCCTGTAACCTTTCAATTTATGGCAGTTGAAATCAGATGAAGATTGCTACACAAACAGGGAGGAATACCTGTAGTCGATGGTCACAAACATGGTACTTGGGGGCCGCTTCTCAAAGCTAAGGCGCTGCTTTCTGCTTCTGATAAACCTGCAGCTAGAAAAGGTGAGTGTTGTTATTTGGTCTATATGTTTTGTATTATTGATGACAGGAGTAATTTCTCAGTTTCTTGAATTTTAACTCAGCTCTTAAAATTGTGCTTTGTGTAACAATGCACAGTGCAGGATCCTAAATCAGATGATAATGGTAGGAGCCTGAGGGGCACAGAAGGAACCACTGAGAATCTGTATTTTGGCTTCTGCAGGTTTTGGGCATAGAACTGAGGAAGTGTGAAATGAGGGCAATGCAGAAAAATACCTCAGACAAAGGCAGTCGCTCAGTAGGTGCCCACATTAGTGAGAGTTTCACAAATCTTTTTGTTTTCAATGTAACAGGGTTACACAGAAAAACAAGTTTATTTTCTGCAAGAAAAGGCTCAGGAGCTACACTGTATTGTCCTCGTTATGCTTTTGGAATCCTTTATATTTCTAGGCATCATCTCATTTTCTCTAACAAAATACTGAGTTGCTGATAAAGTGCCATGAAATTTAAAAAAAAAAACAAAACAAAACAAAAGAAAAGCAACCAACCTTTGAGGAAATTTTAAATTCACATCTTGCCATTAAACAACCTTGGCTTTTTTTCTGGAATGGCTCCTAACTTATGTGTTAGTGTAAAATACTTTGTTTAGTTTCTGTTGGGTTCTTCGAGAGCAAATTTCTGCTTTTGGTCTTCAGCTGCATAATATTTTGGTTTAAAACTGGTTAGAATAAATAACGCCCGAAGCCAGCCGTGGTTTGATACAACCTTCCTGGGGCTTTATTTAGTCCATGTGCTGTGTTTCCATTTGAATGGGTAAATTGTGCTGTCACTTGACTGGATCTGCAAGGCCCTGTGAGAAGGAAAAGTGAGCTCTCAGCACTTCCTCCATTAAAAGTGCCCTCAGCAGCATGGTGTAATTTTGGCTAGGCAGCCACTTAGCTTTCAACAAGTTTGCTTTTAAGAACCTTGACAGAGGAGGCAGCTGTGCCCTGGTGTCTGTTCATGGCACTCCTGAAAGGCGTGTCAGGGGCTGGCAGGGGAGCAGGGCATTCCTGCTTATCCTGCCTTCCCCACCAAACAGCTCCTGGGCACCGAGGAGCTGGGGCCATTTATATTGGTTTCCCACTAGGCCTTTATGTAACCTGACAGCTCTGGCAGCAGACATGGCTCCTGCACAGTCATCAATGACTGCTTCTAAAGCTTCATTAAAAGTGCAGAGCACACCGACAGCGCTGTGCTCAGATTTGAAGTGGCAAGGTTTCATTTTTTTGTGTGTGAGCGGATACTCTGCTTTGCGCTGAAATACTTTGCATATAGCCTGTGCAAAAATTTATTGGCTTCTATGGCATCCAGGGACCTTATTTTTCATGAAGCAGGATGCATTTGTAAAATGTGTGGTGCTAGTATTATTATTTTTAATTTTCTATTGGCAATTGAATTTTCTGCTGCAGAGAATAATGAAATGAGATGCATTTGCTGGATTCTAGTTTACTTTAAAAAAATCACAATGGCAATTTACATATGTTTCACCCACACATCCAGATTTTCACTATTTACCATAACTGGATTAGATTCTAGTTATGTGCAGAACTGACTGGAAAATAAACTGGCATCCTGATTTGCATTCATTCTGCACCAGTGGTTCCCCTGTCAAAATTGTTCAGTGTGGCAGATTTGGCCAAGAGCTGGGTTTGTGTATTACCTGTTACTGCAGGCAAAAGCCTCAAGTATGTGTTGGCCCAAATCCCTGACGTATATACGGAATGACATGTTGTTACCCAGAGAATAGGAATACTGGAATTAAACTGCACTTAGTGCTCAGTGTAGAAGAGGGTTGGGGGGGAAGGTTTGTGCCTGATACCCAGGAGCCGTTATTTACAGAGTGTGAAAATGGCTGCTGAATGCAGGGTGACCTCAGCCTGTGATTTCCAGGTGGCTTCCCTATAACTATTCCTGCCCTCCAAGGCAGACAGGTCGGGTTTAGGGAATGCCAGCTGCTTGTCCTTTGTGACTCCACTGCCACTTGACCAGGCAGCCAAAAGAGCAGGTATGTTAAAATCTTCCCTTCCAATTGAAGGTGTGTGATTTTGGGGAACAAAGATTTTAATTTATCTGTCTGTTCACACTGTTTCCTCCTCATGGATTTTGTTATAGGTGTAGCTTACTATGGACAACAGCACTCAGTAGAAGTTAAGGAACAAATGTGGGTGTGTGCTTATAAAATATGCATTAATGCTCAATGTTCTATGCAAAGAAAAGATTGTCTTTCTGGACTTCTTTTCTATCCTTATTTTCTGGGTTTTATGCAAAACCTCTCCTCTCAGGCCTAATGCCAGACTCCCATTCTGGGGTGCCTTTTATTCTTTGCTGACTCTGAAGCAGAACCCAATCCTGTTCAATACAGGACATGAGTCTTCCTCATGTACTGCAGATCATACTGTTTGGAGAACTTAACTCTTTAGGACTTAAATATTTTTTTCATCAGCCCTTGTTCACCCTGATATAGAGAAGTATAACTCACCCTTTACTCTGCTGTTCACTTCTACCCTCCATTGTCACAATCAAACCCCAGGTTCTTACCGCCAACACTATTATCTTACCAACAGATTGATATTGATATTATTGCAAATTATATTTATAATAATAATTATTCCTCTTTCCATCTAATAGAGATGGTAAAGGACTCAGAGCTAGATTTAGTACATATGTTTCAGCTTGAGCTAGGTAGATTTGTGAAAAGCCAGAACTAATAAAATAGGTTATAAAGCTGTGCTAACACAAATATAAAGTTTTTGAGAAGTAAGGTAAATATAAAAGTGACCTGCTCTGGGTTGACCTGAAGGGGGAGATACAGGAGGTTTTGCTTCCATGCAGATTTATGCAAAAGATAACAGCAATCAAAATAGTAGCAGCAGAGAAGAGAGGTAGATGTTTAAATGGGGTTTGAGTGTCCCTGGTGGCTTCAAAGGAAAGTGAAGCACTTCACTTGTGTTTCAAAATATAAGTAAACTTGCTGAGTGTATCACTCCTCCAGCTGCTCATTTGAAAGGCTGCAAGGGGCACGTGGGTGCTGTGCCTCACATCTGCTGGCTCAAGCAACAGCGGGGCTGACACACCCGTCTGTCCCTGCATCTGCCAAATAGGGGTCCTCACACCCTCTGCAATGCATTTTGGAGAGCTGGAGCCTGTGGAAATTTGTAAGTGCTTGAGGATTCTGAGCTGTGATTCCCAGGGAACCCTTCAATGGACTTAGAAAAAATTCCCTTTACTTTTGCATTATTCTCTCTCTAGAGATGCTTAGTAAGTGACGTCGGAGAACAAGTTAAGAAAAAAAAAGTGAGAGAAGTTCCCAGTACTTACCTGACAAAGTTTGTGGTGGAAATGCAAGATAGTATTGAGCTATTGCCCTTGAGGAAGGAAAAGGGTTAAAAGCAGGAAAGTTATGAAGGAAACATTAGAAAATGTTTAGAAGAAAGATGACAGCACTCTGCTCTGTGACTTAACACTCAACTCTTTCTGTCCATCCCACACCGACAGTCCAGCACCCCTACTCTTTTCGCCAGTGAAAAGTTTCCAAGACCTCACAGCAAGGCCACAGCTCTGTCATGTGTCCGTGGGTGGTAACGTGCATTAGTAGATTGGTTTGTGCTTTTGTCACATTCCTCAAGAAAATTATGGCTTTGGTACACTCAGTTATAGATTTGGTATGAACCTGCTTGTATCATCCACTCAGGCTGCTCTGAGGGACAGGACACAACTTAGGGCTGATGCCAAATAATAACTGGTCTCCATCTCTACAGAGCTTTCACAGACATTTAGGACATTAAACTCTAGAGGATGCCCAGGTTTTCACCTGTTCAGATGCATCTATCTTGTTGAAGGGTTGAAAAATATTTAAATTAGTCATTCAGAAAGATCTTTCATCAAGAGGCAAAATAGATCTAAATTTACTTTAAAAGTCAGCTTTTTATGTTTCAATTACTAGGAGCTGCAAATTGTTTGCACACAGCCCCTGAGCAGTTGCACATCTTTTTATCATGCTGTTTAATTATCATTTGTATAGGAGCTCCTGGCCAGCTCCATGCAGATACAAAAATGGTATTAATTGTGTAGGTAGTGCATAGGCAGAGTACGATATAATTACCAATAAAATGAACGTGTTATATTGATAAACATCCAGAAGACTCAGGGGCTGAACAAATTAGTAAAAGCTAGAAGAAGCCAACCTGATAAATGGTATGGTACTGATGTTTTGATATTATCTCATGGCCAAGTGACCGCTTCAAGAGAACCTGAAGATACCCTGAGTTCCTGATTGACAGTGACAGATTGGTACTAATTAGATTATCATGATACCAGAGGAAAATGAATTGGTGGGGACACACAAAACTGGTGATATGCAAAAGGGCACCAGGACAGCCTTCCTTAAGCACAAGAACGCTTCAGTGAGTTGAAAAAATACCTCTTATTGTTCTCATTTCTGCTCTCTGGGTTTTGGTTTTGTGGCTTTTTTAAGTATATGGTAATTCTTTTATCCTTTTTCTGTTTTATTTCATCTCATGGTATCAGTGTTCCAGCTGGTTTAAACAGAGAACATTCCCGTGACCTGTGTCAGAGAGAAAGTGTTTTAAATTTTCTAAACCTTTCCTATTATGAAATTTCCCTGCATACCTGACATATGCAGATAACCTGTACCCAGATTAGTCTGGTATCAGGGCTTTTTGTTGCTACAGCTTTTATGCAATAAGCTGTGCAGGAGCAAAATTTTACTTAGTCATGAAGATCCTCTTAATGTTTCCAGCATAGCAGAATATTGCAAAGAAATAAAACTTCAAAATCACTCATTTCACTAGACTGTGCCTTCACTTGAGGCCAGCTACTAGAATATAACCTTCCTGGGTCTGTGCCATTGCCAAGAGGTAACTGGTGTATGAATGTACCCAATAAAAGCTGTTGCAAAGGTGTTCTCATGGTCTAGAAGTCCGGTCTAATTTTCTCTGGATGCAGCAAAATTTCATATTTCTTTCTTTATGTTTCAGTCACATGTATAAAACCAATCCTTCAGAGTTGAAATGACTGCTGCTTTTGATTCATCATATAGGGGCACATTTTAATTCTCCAAGAAGGTTAATAGCTTCATGCATTCATTGTTTAAGTAATTCCTTAAATCCTCAATGCTTACATGAGCAACTTTACTGGCTTATACCTTCTTTCATTGAAATATATTACAGAAAATACCTTAAAGTCTACTTCATTAAGTTTCCTTGTAAAATGCTGTATGCTTCAGAAAGAAAGAATACTAATCTGTAATACTTGTTTTTAAAGGGAGACCTCCACTCTTTACTCAAAAAATTGCAGTAAGTATCTCTCAACCTCATTAAAAACAATAGGTGCTCCTGTATTGATGCTGCTGAAGCCAATGAAAAAAGATTTCCTCAGGGATCAGTGTAAGACCAGGACTAGACTACAATTAATTAAGAAAATGTTGATTCACTGTTATTTTCCCCTCAAGTTGTGATAATGTAGCTCATTGCCTGGGTAATTTCCAAGAATTAGATTTTTTTATAATTATTATTTCGAGTATACAAAGATGGAACTGCAGCATGATAGAGATGAGATTCAAATGGGACTCTCCCTGGAGTTGCACAGCTGCCTGTGGAAAGCTGTGTCATTTGAAGTGGTCCTGTGGGTTCCTAATGAATATAATAGCTTTCCGTGGTGGTGCTCGGGTTTGATTCTCTTGCTACAGCTGGTTTAGTAAAATGCATTCACTGATGATGCTGGGCCATCTACCTCAGTGAAAATGTATTGATTTCCTGTAAAGTCCGTTTTTGGAAATGTTCTTACACTGTGTTTTTACATACCTTTGCTCATAATTTAATTGCTGTACCTTTAAGCTACCACTCGTGCTGACATGGCTTAAAGTGCCATATAAAGCTGTGAAAAGGTTCTTTTGCAGAGAATTGGAGTAAAGAAGGAATTAAGGCTTTTTAAAAGCTCAATTCTTTAGGATTTATGTCAGCTTGTTGCCTACACACTGTTGACACTTCATCTAAACTAAGTGTTGCCTTCATATTTAAGGGTTTATGTCACTAAATTATTAGGCCCAGTAGGTCAAATGCTGCATATTCAGGAGTTTTAAAGACATTTTCACAGCTGAAAAAAAAGAAAGAGCAGCTTAATGTCTGTTTTAAAACTGTTAAACCTGTAGAAATTCCTCAAGCATAAAGTGGAAAGTGTTGCTGCTTGCTGTGCTTGGTCTGCACCGAGGGAAACTGTGTGATGGGACATTTCCAGTGAGGAAGGGAAGGAAGACAGTCTGAGCAGAGGAGAATACAACAGTGATGGTTTATGAAAGATGATTAAAGCAATTACTAAAGCACTCTGTGCTTAATGGATATCTGACTGTGACTATCTCCCATTGATTCTCGCAGACAGTGGCAATCAGAAGCACTGCCAAGCACCTCCTTATTTTGTGGAATTTATTTCAATCTCATTATTTACTTCATTTTGTAAAACATGCTTCATATTTTACTCCTTAGAGAAAATGAATAGGGTAAGAAAAAGCTGGAGGTGAACAGCAGTGGCTTCCTCTGCTGAAGAAGGAGCTGTTGGGAACTGGATAGTGGACAAACCTCCTTAGCAATAAAGGGCAGGGAGATCAATTTTTAAAAGGCTGACAGTGAACACTCTGTATCTCTAAATCTTGGAAGCTGGGTCTGGATACCTTAGCTGAATATATACTCTTCTGTAGCCTAAAACTTCTTAGATGTGATGTAAGAATTACTGCATGACAGTTTCTGATCTCTGTTATGTGGAAGATTGAATCTGTCGATTGCACTGATCCCTTTGTTGCCCGTAATAAGAACACANGTCTATTGCAAGGAAGATTGTTGCCAATTAACTGGGGCAGCAGTGCTTGGGGTACAGGTCTTGAGAGCTGCACACACCTCTGTTGGTTTACCTTCAATTCCTGGAAGAAGCTGAGAATGATGTTTAGTTGCTTCCCAACTGTATGGGTTTCATTTAATTCACATTTTTTCATTAAAATTTCTGCATCAGTAGTTTTTGTCTTAATTATTTTCTGTAAGACTTCATTTCAATTGTGTATCCTCTCACCTTACAGGATAGCAAACAAGGCCTGTGGACATTCATGCTCAACTCATTCCCGGGGATTAGGATTAAAACCAACCACGTGAAGTTACTTTGTTTATTTGTACTTTTAATCCTCATTGGGTACTACTATTAATGCTCCGGTTTGTTTATTTCCTTTGTGGGGTTTCTGCTTGTTTATTTGTTTGTTTTCTAGTGCCTTTAATACATCACACTTGAGCTATTGTTGAACCCCTTCATAGTTCATTAGTGCAGCACAGCTCCCTGATGAATCGAGATGAGCTGGCTGAGTCAGCTGACAGAAGGAAGAGAGGAATTGCCTTTGGCAGAAGCACAGACTTACTTTGTCTTAAGGTGAGAATGACCTAACATTTGTCATCTGTTGTTTATTCTCTTGGCCCCTGCTGTATGAGGAGATCTAGTCGTGGATGGCTCCATTGAAGCTTTTATTGTTAGTGCCACTGTGTATTTATGGATTTGCTTGGCACTTTGTAGGGAAGGTGGAGAGGTTTATACAACGATCCTTGGAGATGCTGTGTCTTCAGTGAGGAGAAGGTTTGCACAGGAGGAAGTACCCGGGGAGCGCTCTACTCGTGGTCATGGGACCTAATTCAGGTCTCAGGACAAACATCACTTTGCTGTTTTACCAGTCATATAATATGTACCAGGTCATTACAGGCCAGTGAATTACATATACAAGCAGCTCGGCGGAACCTTGTTTCTGCAGGTATTTTGTGATAAACTGGTCAGTCTGCAATACCAAACTGACAAGGGGTTGGTTCAGACCATCAGGTAAGACAGCTACTTCTCTTGAAGAAGCAGCAGGAATTTTTTTGGTTGAAAGTACAAAACAAGATAAATACCACGTTACCTTTAGGGTCAGCTGCCTCTGTGGAGCCCTGTCAGGAGTGTTTCTAACATTTATGCATCCTGCACAATTTAGGATCAGAGAGATTTCTTTGTTTTGGTTTGGTTTTTTTTCCCCGATCTTTATCTTGTTCAAGATAAACTGTAGCAAAATGGGGCAGCATTTTGATTGCTGTAATCACACCTACCGCACTTAAACATTCTGAAGTGTTCTTCATCTCCTAATTTTCAGCTATCAGTAGCATTTAGGACCCACTTTTCTTCCTCTTGAAATCACAGCTTCTGAAACAGAGCACCATGAGAGGTTGTCAGCAGCCTTTTCAACTCTGAACTCCTGGCTTTCAGCACCTCAGTAATATTTTTTGTCTCTTCCTTTGGGGGAGAAGAGGACAGGAAGCTTATTTGGATCATGATGGCTCCTTGTTGTTTCCTGATTATGCTAAAATTTCAAGGATAACATTAAGAAAAACACCCTAGAAAATTCTTGTCTTTTCTAGTTTAAGGGGCACTAACCACTAACTGCCTTTGTAAAACCTAGCCTAAACTATTTTTTTCTCTCCTCTTTTATTTTATCAACAAATTTAATTAAAATGACCACAAAAGAACCCAGAAATAGGAATATGAAAGATATTGGATTTGTTGACAGATATGAATGTGTTAATTAGCCTTCAATTTAGCCACATTAAAAGAATAGAGTCTTTAGTACACATCTCTATTGCTTTTTATTAAAACTAAGGAAGTAGAAAAATACCATGTGTCAAAGAATAGATAATAAAGCTTTCTGCATATTGAGACAATATTGGTAAATCTTACTGATGTGCTGTTTATAAAAAAAAAAGAAATATAGTGCTAAAATTCTAATGAGAATCTGCACTGTTGAATCTCCTTCTAGTTGTGGGAACAAAGCAATTTATACTCTTTTCTGGAGCTATTAAAATTGTTTCTTTTTTGTCGTATGGTTTTGCACTTATGTTTTTTTCAAGTTCTGCTCCTGTGGGTCTGCTTTCTCCTTGTTTCTTATTGGAGTGATGAGGATCATTTGAGTCAAACCCATTAACTTTCACATGGTTTTCAATCAAGACCTTTGCAAAATGCCCAATTTCACAATGGCTTTAATGGAAAATATAGATTGCTTCATATTTGATTTAGACCTCACCCCTCTGCTTGTTTTCTGTTTTTCCCCTCAGGCTATGCAGCTTTGCATGATTTTTCTCAGTCTTTTCTTGGTATAAGGGTGTATGCTGGACAATTGCTCTGCCTCTAATTATTTTTGCACTGCACTGAAAGTCATTAATGTTATTTCTAGTGATGCACTTGCAGTTGATATCCTGGAAATTAAAACATTCAGGGGGAAATCCTGGCTCTGCTGGAGTTGAGGAAAAATCCCCATTGAGTGAACATTTTTTCCTATCTGTCTAGGCATGCAGGTCTAAGTATAATTAGATCCTGGTTTGCCTCCAGCTCATCTTTAATAGAGATATTAACAATCTTTAATAGAAATAGTAAGTGTAATTGTTCTAGCTGATACATTACAAACTGTTAGTTTACTCTTTCCAGGGGAATCCTCCTACCTGGGATTCTCTCCTGAGCCAGTCCAATTGAAGTGGCAGTGACAGTCCTGCCTAGTGATCTTATTTAAGGAAGTGGGATGTCCTTTCTCACTGATGTCAGAGCCAATTTCTGCCAAGGCAGTAATAGCACCTGCAGCCAGGAGAGTTTGGTAGGGCCTGGCTTTCCTTAAAAGCATTTCTCAGGGTTATTACTGTCTTTTCCTATTGAGTGCATTCTGCAAATATACCTTTCTGGAGTATCCAGACACTGCAATATTTACCTAACTATTAAACTGATAGTGTGCAATATGTGAGCTAATGACAGTGTGGTTTTGGTGGATAAAGTGGGCTTTTACTGCAGAAGAGGTAATTTCTACTTGTGTCTCTTACAGGTGTTGTCACTGCCTGTGATGATTGAAAGGAAGAATGAACAGACAGGGAAGCGGCTCTATAGGTATGATTTTTCTTCTGAAGTGATTTTGTTGTTCTTTTGGGCTGCAGGTGGGAGAAAGCGTTTTCTCTTTCCAAGTGACCTAAAAGCATCTGGAGAAGTGAAGGTAATGGACTCCAGACAGAGTTTTTTTCAGAGACTTATACTGAATATGACAAATATTTGTGATTGCNAAAGGAAGAATGAGCAAACAGGGAAGTGGCTCTATAGGTATGATTTTTCTTCTGAAGTGATTTTGTTGTTCTTTTGGGCTGCAGGTGGGAGAAAGCGTTTTCTCTTTCCAAGTGACCTAAAAGCATCTGGAGAAGTGAAGGTAATGGACTCCAGACAGAGTTTTTTTCAGAGACTTATACTGAATATGACAAATATTTGTGATTGCATCACTCAGGCCTTATGAAAAACTGGAAACTATTTAATTTGTGTGATTTTGCTCTCAGAGCTCTATTTCTGAGGAGCTCTAACACGGTAATGGGCAGGGCTGTTGAGGAGAGTGATTCCAAAACCATCATGAAGTTTTGGAATGTAGTATTTGTGTGTAATTTATAAAAGTGTGGTTTTCATTCACTAAAGATGTGTCTTCCAGCTTCAACAGGTCTAATACACAACCATACTTCTCAGCCTGCCTACACCCAAACACTGAGTTTGCACACTGCACAGATTCAAAAGAAGGGGATAGGAATTACTGTCTAAATATAAGAGAATTAAAGAATTTTAAAAATAAAATAATAATAATAAAAAAAAAGATATAAAAAGAATCTAATATGGCCCAGGGGTGCTTCTTAATTTACAGAAGGCTTCTTCCACAGGCTCTTTTAGTGATGCTTTTCCTTCATTTTGACCTTCTAAATTTTGGCCTGAGAGCATCCTCAGTGCACAGTTGATAAAGTCATGCTCAGAGGAATGGTAGCTGGAGACAGCCTCAGTAAGAAAGCCCTTTTTAACTCACTTCCCAGTTTGTACTGGATGTCTTAAGAACATGATAGGGATTTATTTTTTTTTTTTTTTTTTCTCCCAGTCATACCATGTTTCGAAAAGGCCAGCTTGGTTTCTTGGGTTTTCATAACCGTGGGTTGTTGTGTTCGTTGTCTTTTTTCATTTCCCCGGTGAAAATGTGATGTCACAAATGGATTCCGAGTGTACACAAACCCTGAGAGAAAAGAGCAGATTTGTTTATTGAAAATCATCACCGTGTTACTTTTTGTGGCAGGGAAAGTGTAAAGGCAGACAATTATTCAAGCCCCATGTGTCCTGACTGCAAAGTGAATTTGGAGGAATACACAGCATAATAAGCCAATCGACTCGCTAGACAGTATTTTTAGTCTTTTGCCGGTTTATTTCATTATATTCATTTAATCCCATTTCCAAGTCTCTCCAGCCTCTCAAAGTGAGCATATGGGCAGTATACAGATATCACAACTATGTCTTAATATCCAGCTGCTGTTTGTGTGCAAATGGGGACTGGCTGCATGGCTGGCTGGAGCACCCTGAGCGAACCTGCTGCTTCCATTGAAATATTGCGGAATAATTTTAGTCAATCGCCTTTTAATTGGGATAGTTGCTGATCCTTAACATAGACTGTTGAGAAGTCAGGATGGCAGAGAGAAAGCAGATTGAATTAATGGAAGTATGGAAACTGTTTAGAAGGGAGGAAAGGGAGCTCACACTTTCTTCTCTGCCTTTACAGATAGAGGATTGGGGTCACAAAAACTCCATGCGGGTTTAGCATCCTTGAAAACGCCAGGAACGGAGTAATTGGATGACTGGTACAGAC
The DNA here is from genome assembly GCA_013397135.1 of Pachyramphus minor. Taxonomy (NCBI): domain Eukaryota; kingdom Metazoa; phylum Chordata; class Aves; order Passeriformes; family Tyrannidae; genus Pachyramphus; species Pachyramphus minor. The sequence continues at coordinate 176,897 of VYXB01005635.1, forward strand.
TGTGGATGCAGCTCTTTCATCACTGCCCCCAGTGAATGGAATTCTTTCCCTTCTACATTTAAATCTAATACAGACCTTCAGATTTCACTGTGAATGGTTTCACCTCTGAGCTGAGCAGCAGCCCGAGAGGTAAGGTTTGGATAATTGGAGCAAATCATTCAAAACCCTTTTCAAAGCAGTGCATTATGCACGCACCAGTTTTAAAAATGGACAATTATAAAGACACATCTTTTTAAAAGTGCTTTTGTAGCAAGTAAAACAAAATGATTTCTTCATGCTCCTGTGCAAAATGGATGGCTACAAAGCAAATGCATAGATTTCTGGAGATAGAATACAAAGGGGATGATAATAATAACCTTTCTCTGTTGCCAGAGAGTCTGCACAAAGATTCCATCAGCATTTTGCACAGTATGATAAAAAATGTGTTAAATCCTCAGCATCAGTGGAGGTTCAAAGTGAAACAGAATCAAGCAGAATAAGGTGCCCATAAAGGAAAGAAATAGCTAAATGATATTAAGGAAGCCAAGATAACTGAAAAAATTAACAGCACAATAGCTTATAGAGTCTGCTTCTGTTAACAAAAGGCAATCTTTAGTGCCCAGTATCTCCATTCAGTCTGAAAAAGAAAGGTAGTTATATTCTGGAACGAAGGAAATAGGAAAGGCAAGATGCAGTCAGGGACTTATTCTCGACTCCAAACTGCCTTGGGCATCATTCCACATTGTGGTGTTGGCAGAGACAGGAAGTCTCTCTTTTTATTGAGAGGTGTATCTTAACTACAAATTTTAAATTATCAATGTAAAACCATGCTTTTCGTTTTTTGTTCATCTCTTGCTTCTCCATGGGAATCATATTTTGGAGGCTTTTTCTCATAGAGGTCTCCTTCTTTGTATTTGTGATGGAAACCAGTTGAGACAACAGTATTTTGGGGGTTGTTTTTATTATTTTGCCGTTTACAGCTACACATTTGTCTTCAAAAGCAAAGGTCAGAGAGTTGTATTAATTAGAAATACTTTAAAACTTGTATCTCAGAGCTCTTCAAGAGCCAGGATAATAAAGAACAGATTTGCAGAAAAGAAGCTTAAGGGAAGATGAGAAAAAAATTAATACACCTTTTTCAGACTTATATCTTATTCTCTTATGTACAGAGAAGCTTTAAATCAAGCAAATTAAACCTTAACATGGTTCACCTTTGAGCACAGAGCGTAGGGAGAGACACCTCCTGAGGTCACTGTGGTACTGCAGCAGCCCAGTAAGAGCCAAACCAATTTTGTTTAAATTCAAAACATGTTTCATCAACACATGCCCATCTGCCACCCCTCTGGCTGAGAGTCAGGCCTGCAAAACTAATATAAAGATGCAACTCCTTGCTTCTAGTCTGATTTTTTTGCCCCTTCAGGTGCCTCTAAGAGCTTTTCAACTGCCTGGATTAAGTTCTCTAACAACATGAGGGAATAGGTAATGAATGCAGGGGGACAGAGAGGCAGATTAAAAGAAAGAGGGAAAAAGCCAGCAGTTTGTTGTTGGAGAATAGATGGAGAGGGATGGAGGCTCTTGTGGAAATGCCTGGGGAAGGAGGAGGATGTTGCTGAGCTGGGTGTTGAAAGACAGTAATACTGATTATTTTATCAATATAGAGTTAGAGACAGTTGCATATTCTGATGGACCTTCAAATGTTTTTGGCAGTTCTGCAGTGTTTGCATCTGTCATGAAAATAACCATGCATTCCTAGGAATTGGTAAATGTGCCAAAAAAAGAGGCAGTCTCCTTCATTTATCCTTGTTTTGTGCTCGTTGTAACTCATGTTACAACATGATGAATTAATTGTGTCTTACAATGTTACAGGTTGACTGCATCAAATTGGATGAGTGTAAAATATCTCAGTGCAGTAATTACCATATGCTTCAAAAAGGCTTTTCTGCATATGACATGATGTATATATGGCCATAAGTAAAGAAGAAAAAAAATACTAACACATGACTTTTTTATGGAGAAAAACTTACATGGGAAGCAGAATAACAGTTCTGATAGACAGGGAAAATATGGCACAGAAAATATAGAGTCAGAAGTCAGTGCTAGGAAGTGGGAGGGGCAGAGAGGATGTAGCAAAGGCCTTACAGATGTGGACTAATGGATGTTGAAAATTGAGCCAGGTGTATCTGCCAGAAGAAAGAAGCAAGTGTAGGTGTAAATATGCAATTTTTGAATTTGAAGCAATTAGAGTTTTAAGTTAAAACTGAATCATATGGCTGTGGAACATTTAGCAGGAATTGGTGTGCATACAAGTTCAGCTTTGCATGGACAGAAATAGGTAGAGTAAGAGGAATAACGAAGACAGTATATAAATATATAAATAAGCATTTGGATTGCACTTTGTGGTGTTGGAGGGGGGATTTCAAAGAATCATTATGATTAAATGAATGAGATTAGTATGCTAGGATTCTGATTTGCAGCTTAAATAATTTTAAAAATGAAACAAGAAATATGAAATTGTGAAGGCGGGGGAGGTTGTTTGTAGGGGGTTTTTTGTTTGGTTTAGAAAGGATACTTTTTTTCCACAGTTTGGGCTACAGATGGGTCTCATGGGATTTGCTTTCCAACATAAGGGAGATATTCAGGCTTTCAGATTTCATTACCACTTACTTCATTATTGTGCCTTGAGGAGCTATAAATAACACATGGCTAATTTGTGAATATGGCACATTCCAGGGGATGTGTGTATTTTAATCAGGGCACCTTCTGACATTTGGTAATTGGTTTACAAATTTGTTATATAATTTTGTGAGTATTAAGTTGCTAGGAGGAGAAAAAAAATCTAAATTTATGTGATCTAAAATCTGCCCTCATTGGACCCCCACAGCAGCTGGTGCTCCTGCTAGGTCTAACTAAGGACAGATTTTGAGTCAACAAGTGCATAAACTGGAATCCATCTCTTTGTTTCTTATAGTTTTAGTCAAGTAATTAGTAGCTACATTCTTCATTATATCCTTTTTTTAATTGAAGTTTCTGTGTGTGTGTGCATATATCACTAAACTGCTTTTAAGATGCAGGTAAATTTTGGTGAGAAATAGGATTTTGTGTTGGAAGGTGCATGTTTGTTATTGGGGTATTTTTTTTAGGCCTGTTTGTAAGAACAAGTGTTCAAATTGTGAGCTTGGATGCTGCCAAAGCCAGTTCTGAGGCTGTTTTGTGTAATACTGTTCTCCTGCAGATGGGGCATCCAGGCCTTGGAAATGGGCTGGGTTATGTCTGAAATAATAGACATATGACATGGATTAATACAGAATATTATCACCCATTTTTTGTATTGTTGCAATCAAAAGTATTTTGTATTATTGCCATTGAAAAGTCATCTCATTTAAAATCTTAATTATTGACTGTTAGTTTTCTCTTTTGCACAAAATAAGACATATCTGACTGCATTTCCAAAGTTTCCTTACTTCTCTGGCTATACTTACTGCCACACAGCATTTAATGTGTTAATTAACTGCTAATGAACGAATATTTCAGCTGTAGACTACAGTGCTGTGCTTGTTCATTTATATTATTACTCATTGGATAATGGCAATGTGTGCCAAACAGCAGGATCCGATGGGAACATCTGCTAGTGAGCAACCACAGGCAGGAGAGCAGCTCACAGGAAGAAAAACATGCCAATAATTTACTGAATTTTAATTACTCATTTTTGGGAAGGCCGTGGGTCACTCCACCATTTTGTGACAGGCCATGGGGTCAGTCACCACCATTTTGGGTAAGGACATGGAGGAG
>VYXB01005635.1:180731-193080 GCA_013397135.1 Pachyramphus minor
GGATAAGGTCATAGGGTGAGGTGACTGCTATTTTGTGTAAGGGCATTGGGGGGGGTCAGTCTGCCATTTTGTGGCAGCCCGTGGGCTCAGTTCACCATTTTGTGTCAGGCCACAGGTCAGTTACAAGTTATTATTTACACATGTGTTGTAGTACAGCCCCCTTAAGTCTTTGGACTTGAATCCTGGCTTGTTAGCCGGAAATAAGGTGACCTAGAAACTGAAACCAGGTCCACAAGCTCTTGGAAGCTGCATAGGAATGTGTGAGCACTGGGGACTTGTACCCTCCATGTAGTGGGCTGTGGGTAACTGATAAGATCAGACAATTTAGGGGGAAAAGAAGATCAGCCCTGAACTGGAATTCTGAGGACATCTACTTGTGTTATATTTTTTAAGTTCTTCTACACATGACCAATGCAATATTAGCATTTTTAGGCGGATGCTGAATTAAGAAAGTAGTATAAGAATCCACTGAAAACCTTTGTGATTTCTTCTCCCTAGTGTTACTCCATTTTTCTTGCAGCAAGGATCCCAGCAGCCAAAGCCGCAGCACCGGGTATGAAGGTGAAATCTGTGTGGCCCGCCAAGTGTCCCTGCTGTCCATGCACAGCTGCAGACAGGGCACTTGCTGCCCCATATGTCGAGGAGCACAGCCACCAGTGGCATGTTTTGATATTAAAAATGCCAAGCACCTGCGACAGGTTTTGGCATCTGTCACTGCAGCATGAATTGAGGCAGCTTGGGCTGTATGAGGCTGGCTCAGACCAGGCAAGGTACCAAAAGTTTTGCCTTTCTGTTCCAGAGCTTCACCTCTGTTGGCATGTGGAAAACCCTCCGAGGCTCCAGGTGTTGGAATTTTAGGATGTTTAACATCAATGTATCCCTCTGCCACTGTGCCAGGAGTGATGAAGGTGCCTGAAACACTCGTGTTGCTGCAGGGACAAGGACAGGGGAGGACCACATCCAGAAGCCAGGATGAGACCACAAGGAAGGTGAGTGACTGCAATACCATGCCATGTTGCCCAAGAAAAGTCACAATTACTTTCATGGTGCTTGGAGGAGATTCTGAAATGTGGCTAGAGCCTGTGGCTTGGGAACAAATGGGATAGGGGTATTTCTGCAGGGTCTGATGGGTAACAGCTCCTGCTCTCCTGCGAAGCCAAAGTCCTGGCTTCTCCTGTTGAATTCTGGAGCCAGCCCCTACTCCCTTGGCCTCAAGTGTGGTACAGCCTTGCCAGCAGCACTGGTAGTGCTTTTCCTCAGGTATCTGGATGGGTTTTTTTCTTATATTTTTTCTTTTGTTTGTTTGTTTGGTTGGTTTGGTTTGGTGCATCACAAGGCTGTTTAAACAAATTACTTTTTGAGGATTATAATCTTCCTTACAAGAATTGCTTCTCTGTATAAATTATGTCTTAGACAACTCATATAAGAAGCCATAGTAATTTCTTATTTGTAAGATGCAGTGTGTCCTCTCTTTGTTAGCTGTGCTATTTATTAGCTTGAGTTTCATACAGACTCCCTTCCTTCAGTCTGGGTTTTTCTTGAGAAAAAGGCAATATTGATAATAGTGTTTTGCAAATAGGTTTTGTCAGTTTGTGGGATCTTTGAGGTTGTCCAGGCAGCCACTGGTGGGTTGTACTGGGCTGCATTCAGCTATGCAATACTGTAACTTCAAATATTGTGATTTTTTTTTTAGTGTATAGGTCCATAAAATAGAGACTTTCCCATAAAGTAGATTAAGGAAGATCTTTGATGCTTTCATTCAAAGAACAGCTATTCCAGAAGGGGTGAGCATTAACGAGATGGTGGTGTCACATTTTCATGACAAGGTTCTGACTGAGCAGACCATTAGAGAGAAAAGGATCAAAGCCACTTCCATGTGTTACATTTTGGGTGGATGTGAATGTGTCACTGGCAAAAAAGCTTGAATAGTGAACTTCACGGTGCGGGGGAGCACACTCCTCCTGCCTTTCTCTCCTTGGCAATTTCCTTCCAGTGAGTCACAAACTTCTGGAATTTCAAAGGCCTTGTGTTTTAATCCAACTGCAAGGGTTTAACTATGATAAGAGACTTAGACATCAGAAAAGTTGTTGGCTCTCCTTCATTACTAGTGTACAAGACCCAAATACCACGTTAAATCATAAGGTCTTTCCAGTAATCTCCTTGGTCTGAAATTGCCTTTTTTTTAAGTAAGGGTTACTTATGTAACAAAAGACTGAAAAAAATCACTAAGCACAGAACAAAAATTTTACTAACTTGGAAAGCTAATTTATCATGTAAACCTATAGTCTTTCTCTGCCCTGTGTCTACTGGTAGGACATTCAGTGCTTTCTTCCAGGGGTATGGAATATGTAACCAAGAGCCCTGTGGCACAGGGAGCTGTTAGATCCTGATCTCAGGGTCTTCTGCAGGCAAGAAGGGCCCTTCCACTGCTGGATAAAGCCTATTGAATGTGTTGGATTGCCATTAGTCGCGTTCATCTCTAAGTGGGGACCAGCTCCTTGCATATCTCCAAGAGAGAGCTGCACCGAAGTGCAATCTTACAGTCTTACAACAGGATTGTAAGACGTGTAACCTAAGTGCTTCTCAAACTTTTTACAGATACTCCAGCACATTTGGAGCATTTGACAGAAAAGAATAGGCAAGGGCAACAATGATTGATCCATGTTTTTAAGAAAAAAATTGGAGCCATATTTCCACCGGGGGCTTCAGAGGGACATTGATATATTTATCGTGAAAGAGCTGACGAGCGCCAGCCTTTGCATCACTAAAATTGTAGCCTGCTGCAAGAATTTACAGCTGGAAGGGAAGATTCATAGCCCCTCTCTTTATTTATTGGAAAAATCTCTCGCAGCTGAGTAAAGACATAAATATAAAATTAAATCACAAAAACTACTTTGAAGTAGCGATAAGGTTACTTCTTGAACCTACGGGGCCAGGACGACATAAAACCAATGTTGAAACGTAATTGAGATGAACCGTATTTACTCATTCATTATGACAAAGACCACTTTACAGCCAATATGTAAAATCACAGATTATTTGAGAGTATTTGCTGTATTCTTGTATGCAGTGCTTAACAGGAGGACTCAAGGACAGCACGTTAGATAAAGGTACATCCATGAATTTCTGTCCTTATGATTTATAGCTTTCATGTCACTGTAAAATTATTTTTATAGTTCATTTTACCAGTGCATGGTGCAAGAGAACTTTATATGCTTTTGAAAAATAGCTTCATGAACAACAACAGTCTTTGATATAAGTTCTTTGAGCGCATAGATATGGGTGTGAATGCCTGGATTAGGTTAATATTATTTGTCCTTTTTAGGTCACTGCAGATACTTTAAGTGGCCTCAGTTCCGTGGGCCGAGGAGCGTAGGAGACAGAGCAGGTTCCTCCCTTGAGCAGCCAGGAGAAAGGGAGCAAAAGGCAACCCACCCCCAAGAACAATTAGTGTTAATGTGTTATTTTGGGTAACACTGATCCATAGTCTCTTCATAGTGAGTTTTCATCTCTACATCTTCCAGCTCTTTATCTCAATTTTGCAGGTTGCAAAACTGATTAATTACACTAGCAACATCAGTATAATTAGTGCTGATTATTCTCTGAGCTTTTTCTTCTTTAATCATCTGTTTAATTTCAACTAAATCCTTATTTATCAAATAGTGTAGGTTTTAGCATCGGAAGACAGTGGATTTTGTTTAAGTCTTTCCACCTTGAACTCAGGCATTGTTATGAAAGCTTTGGGAATACTTCTGTGGGATTATACTGATTATAACTAGATCAGGATTTGGCATTTTTTAAATATCTGGTCATTTGTCAAATGTTTTGATGGCATAGCTAGCACCTTGTTTAAAAATCTAGGAAAAAGAGATGAAGAATAACATCCTGGAGACTCTCATGAATTCCCTGCCATATTTACACCATTACTCCATAACAGAATCTCTGTTAAACAATGAGGGAGAATAGTTTGTTGGCCAACCCGGGGAAGCTTGAATTGTCTTTAATCAAGAGCTGTCAGGGTAAAAGAAAATACGTGGAAGCAATGGCTGTTTTTCAAAACATAAATAAAACAAAATCTGAAGAAATAAGGACTGCACAACACATGTACATGATGTGCTCTTTGTATTATCAAAGCCTGGTTATGTTGACATATTGTACCGTGACAGGAGAAAAATAAAAATAAATAAAACTTACAGCAGGGGTGGAACAATGTAAGACAGGGAAGCAATACTTGCTCCACCTCAAATCTTTCAGTAGGTCTGGAGCTGATAGTTCTTCTCTTTCATTAACACCTCTCTGCTGGGGCTTCTCTCTCCTTTCCTGCCCCCCCAAACCATTTAAAAATAGTTACTAATGAAGATGAATAAGTTTTTCTATTTTCAGTTTCCTCTATATTGAAATCTTTCTCTTTTATCATTCTCTAACTACTTGAAAAGTCAAAGTAATTCTCTGTAATTCATGAGCTCTGGACATTTTGGCCATTAGGATCTTTTTTTCTTCATCATTTTGGTAGCTGCAGCACCTCTTCTCACAGTGAAAAGAAGCATAAGGGAAAAAAGTCACCTCTTGGTCCTAAACCCCTGCTTAGGTAAGGGACTTGCTGCATGTCTTCTGTAATGGTTTGTGATACTTAATTGGAACAGGAAATATTGGGGCTGTGCCAGGAATATTTCTGTTTGGTTAAGTTATCCCCATGATTCTACCACTAAAGATGTGCTTAATCTTTCCTCTGTTTAAAAAAGAAATAATTTTTTATGTGGTGACTCATTTCCTTGTTTTAGCATTACCATGTGCTGTTTATTGCTTATTTAAATTTCATTAATGTAAAACATTGAAGTTTGGTTTCAGTGACATTATTGAGTGGGGGGTGGTGCATCAAATGTAATATGTGATGTTTAACTGCACTCACTGCAGATTTAGCATGTATTAATTTTTATTAGAGGAGAAATACTTGCCTGGTGAGCAAGTTTATGATGAGAAGCAAGTGTTCATTTACCAGTCATGATCTTGTGCTCTTTTCTTTCTAATTTTCCATGACTCTAAAACCTCGTTCTTTCTTTGGTGTAAGTGCAGACTAAAGACCCGAGCAGCTTCTCCTGGGATTCTTTCCCATTGCAGTCCTGATTCTGAAGTCCAGTTTCAGTTTTCAGACTAATGATCATCATCAGGTCGCTGCAGAGACAACAGAAAACAGTGAGAGAGGGAAACAAACATGAGATGTAGCTGTTTTTTAGCTCCCTTGACCTTCCACATCTAAGATGTTGGTGTATTTTAAAGGACAAGCTGCAGGAGGCACCTAAAATGACATCATATTAGCCTTTAATGTAATTTTTCTAATATTTCTAACCTTTCCAATTGCAGTAAATCTACCTTGGTTTTGTTGTGTTTTGGGTGGGTTTTTTTATTATATTGTACATAAAACCATATTAACCTCTTTGGTTCTATTTGTTCTTCCTACAAATACCCTTTCATGGTTGCCTGTTTTTACTTATTCTCACAGCTGGCAGCTCATGAAACATAGGCAATGCCCTCTGTAGGGAGTCTTAAAACCCAAATATACTGGTCTTTAACGGGGAGTTCTTCAGTATCAGCTGTGAAGTGGAAGCACAGGGGGAAGAAAAAGAGTGATATTAATCTATCAGCCTAGGAAAGGCAAAAATAAGAAAAGTATTGATTTTTTTTAACATCATTAGAATCAGCAATGCATCACTTCCTTGTGAGAAATGACCCATTCTCCTCCTTTCCAATGCTGTTGCTTTTGTAATGAGTTTTTATTAGGTAACCTATTTTCTGTAAATTATAGCCCAGACTTCTCAATAGACATCAAACCATCTTCTCAGTAAGAATACTTGTTAAATTATTTATTTCTACTTGGAAAAAATACACTTCCCAGTAAAGTAAGGGAAGTCATCTGTAAAATAGAATTATGGGTATAAAAATGTTAATTTCAATCCTTGGTTAGGTTTTCTTCCTTGTCATACAAAGAATTGAACTTAAACCTATTCTTAAACTTTTCCCATTTGGGACTTAATGCCAAAATCCATTGGTGAGGTGGTAAAGCCATTTTATTTGGTTTAATTCTATCTCTGAGGATTTAATTGGAAGGGAATTTCTTTTCTGTTTGCATTTTCATCAAAAAAATCTCATCAGTTCATATTAAATATAGATATATCTTAAGAGAATAAACCCTGTTATTTAAATGCCTTAAACTGGAGATATAATATAATGAGACCTTATGCCCTTTTCCTACCTAAAATAACTTGGACATTGGTGTTTACATTTAATATCTGGCTATTTTTGGTGAAAAAATATGGTCAAATATTTGACTAAACTTCCATTCTTTAGTCCTTTCTGGATAGAGCAGCGTGAACTATTCTGCTCAAAATATTAACATTAACAATGGCCGAGGAAAGGACAGCTTCTGAAAGAAGGACATCAGATGGCTTTATTTTCAGCCTAGAGCTTTGAAACCATTTTTACTGTTCTCCAAATAATTCTGACATTATGTGTAAAAAGAATCACAAAGTATGCCGTGTTTTATCAAAGGTGCAGGATCTTTTTATTATATTAATGCACTGTTTAATGAGAGAACACTGAAATAGGATCAGCCCCATTTATTTTTAAAGCTGTATTCTATACACTGTCAGTTTTTGCAGAGAAGTGAAAAAGGTTTGTAGTTCATCTTTCACCTGTACACCAGATCCCTTCTTATTGTTAGTTCTGGTATAAATGACAAAAGGTTTGGGGTCTTTTAGGGATCTGTTTCAATTGACTTCAAAACACACTGATTACAAGGACTACTTGGAATTACATATAAACCCATCACCTTCTCTCAATGACTTGTAACTTGGTATTTCATTACTTTATTTGTTTTTATTATCTGTGCAAAGAGAATCATACAAATGATGAGTTCAGCTTCGATCCACATTTGCTATGGCATCACAATCTCCTTCCCTCAAGCTACTGAAAATATGTTTATTCTTTAGGAGAGTCAAGAAACCAAAACACTCTGAATAACACGCACAGTTTTCTTTCTACCTCTGCCCTGGGCTCAGATCTTTTGCACTGTTTTAATGTTTTATGGTGGTTTAATGTTTTATGGTGTTGAAACAATTTCTTTATCTGATGGGATTCCTGTAGGATATCCTGAAGGATGATAATTAGGTGGGATATTTCAATCCCAATACTGAAGGCTAAAGAAGAAGATAAAAGGATGCAATTACTAAGTGTGTACATCCTGGGCAAGGTTTGTTGATGATTCCAGTAGTGTGGTAGGATTCAAGGGCCCATAGAGGCAAAAAATGAAGCATGCTGCTTAACCCTTATTCCAGGTTCCTATGGGATCTTGGCACAGCTTTAATGTTCTTATTGAGCTGAGACAATAACTGTGACATGGGGAATTGCTGCTGCTGAATTGTTGTACCAGCCAGAGGGTGTCAATAAGGGACATGGAAAACATGCAGTGTCCTTGGAGTGCATGAGTTAAGATAGCAAAAATTTATAAAATGAAGGACCTATAATATTTTGTGTAACAAACACAGTTTTGTGCAATTAGAATGTCCCAGCCTCTACGTCTCCACTACTAAGAGGCTAAGAAATAATTACAACTGACCCATGGGTTTGTATAGTTGGGCCCTACTCCTGTGGATCTCTCTTATCAGCTGTAGGAACAGTCATGCAATCAAATTTTTTAGTCCTGTCCTGTCCTTTTCTCTCCTCTGTCCTGTCTTCTCCTGTGCTTACTGGAGTGACTGTCACTTTAAGCGATGCTTATGAGGCTTTGATCCTAAGGATCATTCATGCCTAAGAGCCAGAGAGGGAAAGGTTCAAGACTTGAATGAAGTCATGAGTAAACAAGTGTGCAGCAGAACACTCTGTCATGATTTTAAAAGAAAACAGGATTGTTGAACATGAACTTTACAGAATGGACATGGAGGATCAGGTTAAGGGGAAGTAATCTGCAGCTACAAAGGGCAGTGCAGCCCAAAGGGTGACCCCTGCCCATGGCTGAGGGAGGGGTCAGACGAGCTTGGTAGCAAGTAAAGGGAGAAGAATGTGATGTCAGAAGATTAGAAAAGTCAAAATAATACATAACTTCAATTCATGGCTGTTTATGCTGAAAGTACCATGACCAGGGATATTGAGAGTATGGATTTGTGTGCAGCCCTTGGGAGAAGTGGAGATTTACCAGGTTGCTCTGCCTCAGCAGACAGTTGGTCCTCACTCAGCTTTCCAGGATGGCTCCAAGCTCATGTCTAAGGGCTGGAGTGTTGGCCACTGCAGTCTGATAGGAGAGGAATAGCAAAATATCACCCCCTTTACCTCCTTGTGGTCAGTGTCCATCGATCCCCCTAATAAACAAGGCAGGATGGGGCCTTGTCCACACAGGCTCTGCTGCCAGCTCTGCCACTGGGAATTCTCCTGCAGTATGTCACAGTTCTTCACTTCAAAGTAAACATAATGCAGTGCATCTGCTTTGCTGCTCTGGAGTTGTGGCTTGCACCACGTGTTTTTATCTCCCATGCTACCATGGTAAAAAAGGTATGGATGGATGTGCAAAGAAAATGACATGTGCTTTTAAATAGGAGTTGTTAAAACTAGAGACTATGAATAATCATAGCTGCTTCTACTTCCCAGACATTTGTAACAACTATTTTCAGTGTGTTCCTTATTGCATTTAGAAATTTTCTGGGTTTGTGTCTTTCTTTTTCCCCCTCTCTATTTTGTATGCCACAAAGCAACAAACACTCCCTCTCTCGCTTGCCATTTATCTTTTTCTCTCTCTTTTTCTTATGGGATAGAAGAGAAAATGGAGAAAAAGAAATATGAAAAGCATAACATCCTTTGAACACTGTGCATTCCATTAAAGCCACTAGAACAAAACCAGGGAAAGAAATGTGAAAAATTGTCAGTTCTGAGCTATCACACAGTCTTCCTTTTTGAATTAAAAGACATACATAGACCTACTATCTCTTCTGTTAGCAAAGCTGAATCTTAACACAATGTGTTTGGAACCATTAAGTTTCAGGGAAATCTACAGATTTCAAAGCCCTCATCTTTCAGGGTTTTGTGCCTGAACCCATTACACAGTTTGCTCTTATTTTTGCAAAAGCACTATAGAAATTTTAAATTATAAGCTCAGTGATTTGGATCCTGATCTTTTTTATTCAAATGGCATCAGTTGCTTCAAGTCTCTGAACCTGACAGAACAACAGAGTCATTTATTTCTAACCATAGATAGGGAAAAGCTGTTTTTTAACATTTCTATTTTCTTGTCCATAAGGCATGTAAAATCAACACATCTGTAGGAATGCAAATAACTTACATGTGAAGACAAGCTGAAATTTAACATTCTCAGGCAGATTATATTTATTCATCAGCATTCACATATTGTCTTATCAACACATGTAGGCACTTCTATTTTTGAAAAGCTTTCTTTATCATTTGTTGAATATTTGAGGCTGAACTGTTTTTTCTCAAAAACTTGTCTCTTAGATTGACAGATTCTTATGATAACAAAAAAAACCAATCAACAAAAAACCCTCACCCACCTTTCTGTGCCTGCTGTGCAAGGAGCCACATGTCTGAAAAAAAGGCCTCGAACCAGCAGAGGGGTAGATTTCAAATATTCAATAGTATATATGGTTCATTAGATATTGAAGTTGCATATAAAGCATATTAGAAATTAATATTGAAAGTTTTTTGTTTAGAAAAAATTATATAGTTTTTCAACGTACATGTTTGGTTCCCTGTTGGTTTTGTAATTAGCCGGTTTGTTCCTGGGAATAATTCCCTCTCCTTTTTTTTTCAGAAGTTCATATATCTTCTTTAATCAGCCAAAGCACACATTTGTCTTACAGACAAATGCATTATATGCTACATATTTCATCACTGAGTGGCTGCCAGAAATGGATTTCCATATCTAGTATTCATGAATCAGCAGAACACCACTATAAATCTTCACTCCCTATAAAGCTGTTTTTAATAGAGGTGTATCCTCATTCTGATATTCTATAATCAGCTTTGTCAGAGACACTGTGGGTCCTTTCTCTTTAAAATATTAGCTTGCTAAAAATTTAAACCACTATTTATAAGCAAGAGAGAGAGAATCCACATATTCTATCTAAAATCATTAAAAGATTGATGAGCATTCACACCTGCAAAATTCTGGTAGAAGAATAATTTCTTTGCAGCAACCTGTTTAATTAAGGAGAGAATTAATATTGGTAAAAACATTACTCCTTCCCCTCCTTTTCCACTCACCAGAGATGGATCACCTCTTGCAAAACTGTGTTTCCCTCTAGGATGGGTGGGTCAGTTGTAAGAAATCAGAAACCACGGGGCTCAAATAGTCAAACCGAGTGCTTGGACACAGGATCCCTTCCTCGCTGTTCTCCAACTTGGTTTAAATAATTTTATCTCTTTCAAGCATTCCTTATAGCTCACCTTTTTTAGGCCTCTGTTTATTCTCTGCCTCTCACCACTTCAGGTTTAACACTGGAACAGTTCTGAATGCTGTGGGCTTAATGTGTAGCAGGCTGGAAAGGAGCTAAGAAAGCATCGAAGTGTAGGACCCTGGAGAGTTAGAGTGAGATAACAAGGGCCTGTGCATGGTTGGATGGAGCAGCCCCAGTTAAACACACTTAGGGGGACTGCACTGGTCATCTAGAGGAAGGTGGAGAGAACAAGAGAGGCATCACATAAACCAAGTAACAGCTCCTTGGTGGGAGCAACGATATGGATCTTTCTTGTCTGTGTGGGAAATATAGAAAACACCCCCAGGTCTTGTCACCACTGATTGAGAGAAAAGGTGACGAACGCCTGTAAGGCTGGGGAGGAATGTCTAAGCTCAGTTCTACCCATGAGGTGGGCATTATTCATAGCCAACTGAGAAAAGAGTACACTAGAAATCTGGCTAAGTTATTGTGACTGAAGAGGCACCAACTGACCTTAAAACTTTTAATATATGATTTTTTAAAGCAAGATAATCTATTCTTCTAAGAGCATGATAGAAACTACAGGCATAATGTTTCTGTAATTCATTGTTGCACACACAAGCAATGGCCATTCCTTTCAGCAAAACAGCTAAACCAGTTTAAGTCATTGTTTAAACAAGCCTTATATTGTTGTTTTCAGCAAGATTATGGTATCTGCACAAAAGTAGACGTGCCTTTAAGTTTCTTCTTTAAGTGCAGTTACTGGCATATGGAATAATAAAAGAAACATTCAATGGCTTAGGGCAAGACCAGCATCCAAAATACACTTTAACTGACAAACAAATTGGAGCAGGCACTTATATCCACATGAGCCAAATGGTACTTACCTTTGACAGTAAATGCACAAAATTACATCTGGCTGAGAAAATCCCTCTGGGCTGGAAGGAACTGGCAGGTGGAATAGTACTCACAGGAGTAGCATGGTCTGGTCGTACTTGTCCTTTGACATCTGCTTGTGCCTCCTGCAGGAAGGAATATTGGGAGCTCTGATCAGGTGCTGGCAGTTGTGTATTTTTAGGTTATATCCAAGGAATTACATCACCTGTTACCTTCTGCCATTCTTCTCTTTGAGTCACTTCAGTGGCTATTCTGGAATAACTGTAATGACAATTCTGGGTTAAAGCAAGTAGAAATGCTTTAAGTGTCTGCATTTGCCATGCTCATTTTACCTCAGCATCCTTGACTTTCCATGGCTCTTTTCCAAGCATGCCCCACACTTGCCTAGCTCTATTTAGTCTGGGAAAGGTACAAGAAAAATAGCTGGAGGTCATATGGCTGCTATCCATGCATCACTAATCCTTTATCAGAACAGATGTGAGTTGCAGAGAAAGTCAATGTCTGAATTTCCAAAAGCCTTGATGGAAATCTGTCTGGAAACTGCCAGAGCTGAGTGAAATATCTCCAGTGAATCTTTGCTTGCTTCACTGAGAACTGGTGAAAGCATCAGGTGTATATATAAAATATATTTTTCAGTGACATATGTCTATTCAGTAATGAATTTGTTATATGCTGCAAAAAGAAAAACACTGTACTGATGGGAACCAAACCAATGGAGCCTTCCAGTCTTTCCAGCTACTAATAAAATGATAAACATAATTTTCAGAGGTGGGATGGATAGCGCTGACAATTAATTTTAGTAAGCCTAAAGAGAAGTCTGAAGAGTTTAAACCTTCTAACTAACACAAATTCTAGAATTTCTTTGGAGGTTCATGAAAGGCTTACACTAATTGAAGATGTTAGCTTTGGTGGTGCCTACATACTGTGGTGATGGGTTCTCCAGAAGTGCTGAGAGATAGATAAAGTTGGGATAAACTGATGTATTTCATATAAGAGCAGCTGGATGAGCCCTGAAC
>VYXB01005636.1:0-12469 GCA_013397135.1 Pachyramphus minor
TCAGAATATTCTGGGATTCTATGAAAAATCTCTCCATCCTGCTCAAATGACAGTTTCTCTGAAAAATGGTCAGTGTTTGTTCCTTGATGTGTGTGGTGAAGCCCAGAGGATGTTTGCTTTTGCCCTTGGGTTTTACCCGAGGTGCTCCTCTGTGCAGATTCTACAGAAAAGCAGTAGGAATGGAGTCAAAAGCAGTAGGAATGGAGTCAAAAGCAGTAGGACTGGAGTTGTGCTGCTCCAGGGACGCTGCTGGTGCTCTGGGGAGGGCGGTGCTTCCTCCCCTGCGTGCTTGGCTGTGTCAGAGGACGTGTTTTCCTCCATCCCCAGTACCAGGAGCTCATCGCGTGCAAGGGCTTCTCTGGGACTGATTTGCTGCTGGAGCAACCAGCTCCATCCCCAGCACCTGGTGCCCACATTGCTGGATCTGTGGGGGCTGGTTCTGTGGCACGGGGTGGGTGCAGCCCCTGGAGCTTCCGCCCCGGCCCTGCCGCAGGATGTGGCCAGGCTGTGACACAGCTCTGCCACCAGCACTGCTGCTCAGCTTCCTCACCACG
This sequence comes from Pachyramphus minor, assembly GCA_013397135.1. Taxonomy (NCBI): domain Eukaryota; kingdom Metazoa; phylum Chordata; class Aves; order Passeriformes; family Tyrannidae; genus Pachyramphus; species Pachyramphus minor. The sequence continues at coordinate 555 of VYXB01005636.1, forward strand.
CTGTGCTGGGATCACACGCTCCAGGGACACGGCTGCCTGCCTTGGGCCTGGGTTTGCCTCCCCACAGCGGGGCACAGCGGCTGTTTTGGCAGCAGGATGGGTTGGATGGGGCTTGGAGCAGCCTGGGCTGGTGGAAGCTGTCCCTGCCCATGGCATGGTCCTTAAGGTCCCTTCCAACCCAACCATTCCACGATGAGCTGTGTGCCATGGAGTCACCTCCCAGCCCAGGGAGGATCTCCCTGAACCACACTCTGGTTTCTCCCAGCACAGGTTGTGGCCTGTGTTGCGACAGGAGTTTGGCTCCCCCTGCTCCTGCACGGAAGAGGTCACTCTACCCGTTCCCGCAGGAAACGTCGAGCCTGTTCTTAGTGGGATCAACTGGAGTGGTTTGGGGTTTCTTCCTTGCTGTAATTAAATAAGAAAACAAGAGGCCTTGGCTTAAAGGTTTTTAATCTTTTTTCAGAGAAGAAGTGCTGATTAGCACTGCGGCATCTGGTAGGGACGGGCTCGATTGCAGCGATGGCAGTCGTGACCTTGAGTTTGGGATCTGCTTCCCAACATTTGAGGACACTCTTTACCTATTGGAACAACACTGTGGCTTCATATAAATCTAATCTAAATTCTGCTTGGGGAAAGGGGTTTGTTTGCTTGCTTGCTTATAAAATTATGAAAACTTACTTGTGCTATTTAAGGCATCAGCTTAATTTCTGTTACTTTATTCATTTCTGTCCAGCACATGTAAAACAATATTTTTGGTACACAAAGCTTTCTGCCTTAAGCCTCCATCAAAGAACAGCCTGACACAAATTCTGCAAGGGGCTGGATGTGGGAACAAAGGAGGTATAATTAGCTACAGATAAACAGAGCTGTGTTTCTCGTCAGCATCCCTTCAGATCTTAACTTGGGTCTCACCCTTGGAGCTGATTCTTCTACACAGACTGGAAGAGGAAGATGAGCTTTCTCTCATCTTCCAGCTTTCAACCTGAAGTGAGCTAAACTGAAGTGAAAAACGTGTTTCTGGTGTGTGTGCACCTGCAGCAGAGGCTGTGGCTGCTCTTGGGGTTGGTGTTATTTCAGGAGATTCGCTTTCCGGGTGCCTGAGCTGTGACTTCTCCTTCTTCTCGCTCCCCTCACCCTTTGGTTCCTGTCTCTCACGCTCTCCCCTGGTGGCTGCTCTGCTGGAGGGTGTCTGGCAGCAGCTCTGAGCTGTGCTGTGGGTTGGCATGACCTGACCTTTTGGGTAGGTTTGTTCCTGAAGGAGGAAGCTCAGGTGAAAAGTCGGATCCAGGTGAAACCCAAGTGGTTTTACCCTTCTTTGGTGCATTGGAGCTGAGCAGGAGCTGAGCAAAGAAGGGGGAGGTGGGGTTAGGGCTCTTGGTGCAGTGGTGTTGGGGTGAGAGGCTGTGGGGCCTGTTCCCTCATTCCCACATGGAATGTGTCAGGAGTTCTCTCAGAGTGGCTCCGTTCAGCCCAGGTCACCCCGACAGCCGCGCTGCTCCAGCTGGGCTGGGAAGGGAAGGGAAGGGGGAGGAATTTAAGCTGGTGTGGGCTCCCCCCTCCCATATGTGGGGCGAGGGCCCAGATGGCATCCCAGATCTCTTCCTATGGGATTTAGACAAGGTTTCCTGTTGAGAGAGCTGCTCCTAATCGCTGCCCTTCTGTGCTGTGTTGCAGATCAGGACCAGATGAGCAGAGGGAGGTTTCTCTGAAGACCAGAGTCGCCCCAGCCGTGCCCCGGGAAGCGGCGCGGCCTCCGGCTGTCCCCGCTGCGGGCCTGGAACTGCGCCAGGAGCAGGGAAAATGTCCCACGCTCTAAAGCAGGTGTTCAACAAGGACAAAACCTTCCGGCCCAAGCGCAAGTTCGAGCCGGGCACGCAGCGGTTCGAGCTGCACAAGAAGGCCCAGGCCTCGCTCAACGCCGGGCTGGACCTGAAGGTGGCCGTGCAGCTGCCGCCGGGCGAGGAGCAGAACGACTGGGTGGCCGTGCACGTCGTGGACTTCTTCAACCGCATCAACCTGATCTACGGCACCATCAGTGACTATTGCACCGAGCAGTCCTGCCCCGTCATGTCGGGGGGGCCCAAGTACGAGTACCGGTGGCAGGACGAGCACAAGTACCGCAAACCCACCGCCCTGTCGGCCCCCCAGTACATGAACCTGCTCATGGACTGGATCGAGGTGCAGATCAACAACGAGGACATTTTCCCCACTAACGTCGGTGAGTTGGGGTCCAGGTGTGGCTGGCAGGGAGGGAGGTGGGTGCAGAGCCTTCTCCTGGAGCCCTCGGGTCCCGTTTCTGTTCAGGAGGTGCTGCAGAGCTGTTTCCTTCTGTGCTGCTCACAGGAGCCCTTCCCAGCTCCTCTGCAGTGCTCAAATACCCAGAGCTGCAGCAGATCCCCCTTGGAGTCGTGGGTACCTTGAGGAAAGCCGAGGCAGGCCGTGCAGACAGGAGGCTGCCCTCAGAGCACAGGCTCTCAGGGAGCACTGGAGTGGCTCGTGCTCCTGCAGATCAGCTCTCCTGGAACTCCCTGCCAGCCTGGATCCAGGCTCTGCATCACCTGGTGATGGTGCCACGTGCCATAATCAGCCTCTTTGTTGTTAGAGGCTGCTTTGGCTGCCTCTGCCCCTCCAGAGGGGAGGGATACTGGCACAGGCCTGGAGGGAGGGGCCACGTTTCATCTCCTGCCAGGGCCATGGAAAGGAGAATTTGGCCTAAGACCCCTCAGTCTGCATGTCCAAGCACAGCTTCTTTGCATTCAGGATGGAGATTGCTGGGGTTTGTTTATTTTGTGTTGAAGATGGGAGAATTCATTCCCTAAAGCATCAGGTAAATGAAGCCCACGCAGAGCTTCCATCTCCTGGGATGCAGGAGACAAGGTGCAGCAGAGCTCCTGCCCCCCTGCCCTGGTGTTTATCCCTCTGGAGCTGTGACAGGATGCAGTTGGCTGCTGCTTGGGGCACATCTGCCACTCGAGCTCCTCCTCTGTGCCAAAGTGCTGCTTCAGCGTGGTGTGGAGTGGGCAGAGGGGCAGGAGGGCTGTGAACAGTGAGACACCAAACCCCTGCCCAGCCCTTCTCCTGGGGCTGCCCATGCAGGACCCTGGGGAGCACACGGGGGTGTTGGTTCTGTTCCGGAGGCAGGAGGAGCTTCCCACAGCACAAAGGTTGTGGTTGGGGGTTTTTTTATCTCAGTTGTTACTGTTTTCAGCTCAGCTTTTAAGCAGATCCCTCCCCCCAACACCGGCTGAAACATTGCAGCTCTGTCAGAGCACTGAAAGGGTTTAACTCGCCCTCGTTCCCCCAGGAACAGCCCGTGTGGACTTTACACCCTGATATCCCAGGGAGGTGCTGGATGGCCAAACCCCCCTGCTGTCAGGGCCTGGCCAAACACAGACCTGCTGCCTTTAAAGAGCACCTTAAAGGCTTTAATTTTTAACCAAAGACAGATCAAAATATAGGATAACTGTGGGGATAACAACACCAACCCTTTCCTTCGTGAATTTGCTTGGTCGTATCTAGTGTTTTGCACTGTTTGTATACATGTGTCAAACAGGAGTAGAGGAAAACTCAGAATGAGACAGCTGCTGGGAATCTGGGCTCTGCTTTCTGTCCCAGCAGTGCAGCACTCTGTCACTTCAAAAATCCATGCTTTTGAAAAAGCTGATCCAAGGGGAAGCAAAAGGGAGAGGGGTATGGACATTGCCAGGGACAGAAGCCCTTTTGTCTCAATCTGCCTATTTTACTAATTTATTTTAGCTCTGAGGAACCAGTTTAGCTTGACTGAAGATTTCTCATGGCCATTCCTCCCTCCCAGGTACTCCCTTCCCCAAGAACTTCCTCCCAGTGGTGAAGAAGATCCTCTCCAGGCTCTTCCGGGTCTTTGTCCATGTCTACATCCACCACTTCGACAGGATCACCCAGATGGGCTCGGAAGCCCATGTGAACACCTGCTACAAGCACTTTTACTACTTTGTGAAAGAGTTCAATCTCATAGACACCAAGGAGCTGGAGCCCCTGGTGAGTGCTTGGGTGGGCTCAGGGTGCACAGGGGGTGTCAGGGGCTGCAGTGCAGAGCTGGGGGAGGCACAGGGGTCTCTGGTACCTTCTCAGGAGACCCCACCTCAAATCCTGGGGACAGTTCTGGGCTCCTCACTCTGAGAAAGACATTGAGGGGCTGAAGAGTGTCCAGAGAAGGGAATGGGGCTGGGAAGGGGCTGGAGCAGCAGGAGCAGCTGAGGGAGCTGGGGGGGCTCAGCCTGGAGAAAAGGAGGCTCAGGGGGGACCTTCTGGCTCTGCAACTCCCTGACAGGAGGGGGGAGCTGGGNGTGCCAGGGGGAGGTTTAGATTGGACATTGGGGAAAATTCCTTCAAGGAAAGGGTGATCAGGCGCTGGCACAGGCTGCCCAGGGCAGTGGTGGTGTCACCATCCCTGGGAGTGTTCCACAAACGTGTGGATGTGGCACTTGGGGACAGGGGTTAGTGGTGACACAGCAGTGTTGGGGGATTGGTTGGACTCCGTGATCCTGGGGGTCTTTTCCAACCTTAATGATTCCATGACCCTCTTCTAATCCAGTTGCCCAAATTCAGGAGCAGTTGGCCCTGCAGTTTGGCTGCCAGCAAACTGGGAGTCAGGATGGGCAGTGCTGGGGGCAGTTGTTCACTCCCAGCAGCTGTTTGCCTCCTTTGTGGGCCCTGTGTGATCCCAGCACTGTCAGCCATGTGCACATAGATGGATAAACCCCCTGGGTGTCCTGGGAATGGGAATGGTGGGGGGAGCACAGCCCTGCCCATCGTGGAGCTCTGGGCAGCAGTGTCACCCCCTGCCTCAGAAGGGTACTGCCAACTAAACACAGGGGAGGTTTTTCCCTCCACCCCCTCACCTGGCAGCCTGGATCCTCCTTCACCCCCTTGCCTTCTGTGTCCCTTTGACAGAAGGAAATGACCTCCCGGATGTGCCACTGAGCTCTGACCTTCCTGCTCCCACCTCGGCGCCTCCTCGAGGGCTCAGCCCCACTCCCGTGTTGGAGATGTGATTCAAGGGGAGAACAGAGACGTTTTCTGAAAGAAATTATATATTTTTAATGAGTTTCAATGTAAAACTGTGATATTGCAGGAATATTTTTTTAAAGATGCTCTAGATTAACTAGTTTTTTATAGTAATTTCTATAAAAAAAAAGGAGAAAATATTTTGAGGGCCATTTGCTGGGAATGTCCACTGTTGGAGAGGGGAGGAGCTGCCCTGAGCTGCCCCTTCCCTGTGCCCTGAGTGAGCTGAGCCAGGCACTTCAGACAGAGCTGTGTGTGGAGCTGGAGCTGCCATGGAAGCAGTACTTCCCTCGGGACACCCATCCCACCCCTGAAGACAGGTTACCTGGGCACTGGGGAGGGAGTGCTGGTGTACCCAGATCCCGGGGTGCTGCTTGGTGCCAGCACCTCTTCCACCAGCCGTGAGTCCAGTTTGGGGCAGAGCTCTGTGCCCCACTGTGCCCACGGCTTGGCCCTGCATGTGCTCCCTTCAGACGAGCTGGGTTTTTCCCTGGTTGCTGCTGGTGGAGCCAGCACTGTTGGAAGCTGCCCTGCTCCCCTGTAGGAGCAGCTAAACAAGACAACAGCAGCCTGGATGATAGAAGAAGAAGAAAATACTAAAGCAAAAATACTGTGGTCCAAGCTCTCCAGCCAGGGAGATGTTTCTTTATCTCCCCACATACCACAGAGCCCCATGTGACTGCTCCCAGCCACAGAGAACAGCCCTGCTTTGAGCAGCCTTCCAGCCTGACCTTGTGATTGTTTTCACACACACACACTAATCTTAGCTCTGGCTCGCTCAGAACCACAATATTTTTGCTTTAGTATTCTCTGCTTTTATCATCCAGGTGGCTGCTGTTGTCTTGTTTAGCTGCTCCTACACTCCCCTGGTGCAGCTCAGCGCTGTCCCCACAGGGCCAAGCTGTGCCTCATGGAAGTGAGCAGAGGGGCAGGGAGTTCCTCCCCACACCTCGTGGTACGCTGACCCTGCCAGGAAGGACCACTTGCCCTCTGGCCTCGCTGGCCATGGGAATCACTGCTTCCCTTCAGGGTACAGAGCCCTCTCCCTCTCCCCCAGCCCTGTGCCCATGTGGGACCAAACTCTCTGGTGTGCAGCCAGAGCCCCCTGGCCTTGCCTGCTGCTTGCACAGTGAGAGCTCCCAGTGCCCCCAGTAGGTAGGTGGGTCTACCTATGATTGGGACCAGTAAGAGAAAAGGTTTCTATGAACAGTGACCAAACTACCACTCACCACTTCTTCCTCACAAAGTGTTCCTGTGCCCTGGAATCCCTGTACATACGTGACTCTTGTTCCTGGGACACTCATACAAACACCCCTCGTGCTCTGGAATGGAACCAATAAATTATGTTGTATTTACACAGCACATGTGACGGCCCTTTTGTCAGAGCCCTCCTATCAGCAGAGCAAACACGGGCTCTTGGGCTCCTGGGCAGCTGTGCTGGAGAGCTGGGAGCTCCTGGGCTTGGTCAGGTTCCTGCTGCTCTCCTGGGGCCAGGTTGGGCCGGTTCCCAGGGCCGTGGAGCTGCACCAGCACCCTGGGGTTGTCCTGACTTGTCTCTGCAGTGCCCCTGTACCCGAGGGCTGAGCTGTTCTCTCTGCTCTGGAGCTGGGGTGGAAGTGGGCAGGGGAGGGGGATTCCAGCCCCCCAGCCTGCCAAGGAGCTCTGTGGTGCCATGGGCACAGCCATCGAGGCTGAGGGACTGAATGGGGGAAGGCTCTGCCTCTGGGGGCTGCATGTTATCTTCCTGGCCAGGGGGGAGTGAGGGGCTCCGCTGCCTGTTCCCTGCCTGTACCAACAACCCCTGCTTGTTCCCTGCCTGTACCAACAGCCCCTGCCCGTTCCCTGCCTGTACCAACAGCCCCTGCCCGTTCCCCTGCACAGTGAGAGGTGCTGGGCCCCCCTGAGCACCCTCCAGCCCCTCTCCCAGTGTTCTGTGGGTGCAGCTCAGCTGGAGAAAGGTGCTGTTCCTTGGTGCTGTTCCTTGGTGTGGAATAGCTCTCTGGCCATGCTCCCCTCAGTTTTTGTGCCCCTCGTCACTGGCAGAGCACGAGACACTCCAAGTCCTTGGCTTAGGGTGAGCACTGCTCACTGCACCCAAACACCGGGGTGTTGTCAGCGTTATCCCACCCCAAATCCCAAACATGACCCTGTACCAACCAGCCTGTGAGGAGAAAACTGGTTCTGTCCCTGGAAAGACCCGAGTGGGGCTCCCGGTGGGCAGTGAGCGCTGCTGGGGCAGCTCCTGGTCGCTGTTCCTCAGCTTTCCCTTTCCCACCCACCTGGAATGCTGTGAGGGCTGTGCCCAGAGGTGTGCAGCACCCTTCCACGGGAGTGCAGGGCCCTGCCTTCCTCTGCCCCCCTTCTTTTTTTGGGGGAAAGACCCGCCCACCTCCATGCGAGACCAGAGGGAGGAGGAGGAGGAGGGGAAGCACCTTCTGGGAGATGAGCCCGGCCCCCACGGCACCCGGCGCTGCAGGATGTTGCCCAGACAGGTCTGCAGAGCCACAGTCGGAGCTCAGCCGTGCTCTGCCTCTGCCTCAGCAGCCCCAGCCCTGCTTTCATCTCGCTGTGCTTTCATCTCGGGTTTACTCACCCCTGAGCCCAGCTGAGCGTCCCTGCAGGGAGAGAGTGACTCTGAGCCCCCCGGGCTGAGCCCAGCCTGGCGAGCAGGTTGAGCTGTGGCTGACCAGGACCCCTCTGTGCTTTGATCACTGTCTCCCCAGGCTCCAGGGGTGCAGAGGCACCGTGAAGGCTTTGCTGAGAGCCCAGAGAACAGATTTGCAGGGCCTGGGTTGAGCAGGTCCTGTGCCCAGGGCTCAGGCAGCCTCCCCTCTGCGGGGCTGAGCCCTTCCCAAAAAGCACAGATGGCACCTGCCCTGGAGCTGGAGCGGGCACGGGCTCATGGCACAGAGGGGGCTGCACTGCCGTATGTTCCCAGGGAAATGCTCCTGCCCTTTGGCTCAGCACAGGGTCACCCCCTGCTCCAAGGAAGCAATGGCTCACCCTGTGCCTCTCCCCTCCAGCCCCCAAAAGCCGAGGAGCTCAGGAGCTTTAGGGCCTCAGTTCTGCCACAAATCCCGATTTAGGATCCTGCCAACGACATCAGTTTGTCACAGATGAGTGATTTAAGGTCACTCAAAGAATCACCATCAACGTTCTCAGCAAAAGTTATTTTAATGTGAATTTATGAAAGTGTGATTTAACAGAGTTTGATGGCGAGGTTCCCCCTGGTACTTCCTATCACACTAAGGAAAATCAAGTTTGAATCAAGCTGGAATCATTTACGAAGAGACCAAGGATATAAGAGGGTAAGAGAGACCCTTCTGTTGAGTATGAGGTTCAGAGAGGACCCCCCCACAGACTTCCTAAACTCCTGATGGACCTTAGGTACATCCAGGTCCACTTTCAGTCTCAGACTGGGACAGCAATTTACATCTGAGGGAATTCACTGCATGGATTTGGTGTTCATTCAGTGTGATGTCAGGAACTCATCGAGGAGCTACTGCAAACAGGGGTCTCCCCACCTTGAGAAAGGAAGGATCTGTGTCTCAGGTAAGGAATCCCAGACCTGGAGGGGGTTCCCAGCTCCAAGGGAGGTCACCACGGGCTTGCAGATAGGGAGAGCTCCAAGGCACTCAGTGGGACTGGCTGGTGATGGGATGAAGCCTGTGGCTCACAGTCAAATGGCAAACGAAGGGAAAGGTGCAGGAGGCTCCTTGTACCCACGGCTTTCTTTGTTCCTTGATAAATGAGCCTTGGAAAAGCCACCCACTGTCCATGTGTTAATCCCAGGATTGGTGTTCCAGGCTCACATGGATCTATGCTCCTTGGGCCACTCTGCTCCTTCATGGGTTCTCTGGGGCTGCTGGGCCTGGCTCTGGCCTTTTCCCTCTGGAACCTGGAGCAGACACCCCTGGTTTGGGTCAGGGCTGGAGCACATCCATCACGAGTCCCACTAGGGTTTGCTTCAAATGGGAAGCTGGGGAGTGGGGGCAGCAATTCCATGGACCCCCAGAAACCAGCCAAGAGGGAACAGGGGCTGGGGGTCTCCTACAAAATCTGCAGCCTCATGGCTATGTGTCCGTGGGGTCGGTGCAGGAGCCATGTCCCGCTGGGTGAGGAGGGGAATGTCCCCAGCCACTGCCACCCCCTGGGCAGCAGAGCCTGCTTGGAGCATTCCTGGGCCTGTGCTGTGACACAACCACTGCTGTGGCTGCCTCATCCCATGCACCTCTGGAGCTGGGAACCAGGGGCCCAAGGCAGCACAGGAGTGTCCCTGCACAGCTCTGCCATCACAGCCCCCAGGCCTTGGCAGCCCTATGCCTCCATCCCTCATCCCTGCACAGGCAGTGGCAGCTTTCCAAGCGCTCAGAGATGTGCCTTTTGTTTGTCCTATTTTCCCTGGACAGCTGATGCCTCTGGGCCCACATTCCCCAGGGTCCCTGGCAGCCCCCCAGCCCTGATCTGCCACCTGCCTCCTCCCGGGCAGAGGAGCAGGGCCCTGGGTTTGCTCTGCTCCACTTTTGGGCTGCGTGGAGAGGTGACAGCCAGTCCTGGGACAAGGCACAGTCACCAGCACGGCACGTGCTCCCTCTCCCTTGTATGGCACAGCCAGGCCAGGGGCCAGCAGCTCCCCAGCCCCGTGCCAGGAACATGGGCAGGACCTGGAATGCTTCTGGGAAAGCTCTGGAGCGGGGAGCGCACGTCCCGTCCCTGCGGCTCGGGGGTGACACCAATACCAGGGGCACCTGCTGCTCCATCCCCGTGCCAGCCCTGCAGGGACAGGGGCCCTTCCTCACCCAGAGCTTTACCAAGAGGTGCCCCAGAGTCACTTTTTGTCCTGGTGAACAAATCCCCAGAGGCTGCTGGGACAAAGCCACCAGCACCCACATCCTCCAGCATGGGGTGTGCAGGCCGCACTGCAGTTTTGGTGCCCTTTCCATGGGAATTTTTTGGTGGTTTGGGACTTTTTCTGTGAGGAATCGGCCTGAAGCTGAGTCAGGGCAGGGTTAGGTCAGATCTCAGGGCAGATCCCAGAGGGTGCTGGGGCCCTGGCCAGGCTCCCCAGGGCAGTGGTCACTGCCAGAGTTCAAGGACAACGCTCTGAGGGACAGGGGGGGATTGTTGGAGTGTCCTGGACAGGGCCAGGAGTTGGACTGGGTGATCCTTGTGGGCCCCTTCCAGCTCAGGATATTCTAGGATTCTATGATTCTAAGGAATGGTGCAATGTGCCAGCCTGCACGTCCCCAGTCACCCCATGGTGACACAGCTGCAGTGGGTCCCCCCCGTGGCCACCCACCCTTGCTCAGGGTGTCCCTCCACTGTCCTGGAGACCCTGGGCTGGGCAGCTCTGCTGGGAGGTCCTGGGGAGGGGGGACAGCCCCAGATGTGGGTACAAAGCAGGAGCTGGCAAAGCCAAGTGGGGTTCACCCCAAACCCTCCCCTGCAGCAGATGGGGACAGAAGGACCAGGCCCTCGGCCCTGGGGAGAATCCCACTGTGGCAGGATGGGGCGCTGGGACTCGGGGTGTGGTCACACCCTGGCTGGAGGGTCAGGCCTGGCTGGGCACTGCCCAAATCCCCCTGGCAGTGGCAGGGCAAGGAGGGAGTTTGGGGACCCACCGGCACAGCTGAGTGCCCGAGTGTGCCTTGGACGTGGGTGGGGTGTCCTGTGTCCCCCGTGTCCCCCAGCACCAGGAGTGTCAAACCTCCAGGTTTCTGCCCGGCAGGAAATTCCAGGGTTTTTTGCAAAATTTTTTCATTTGACACAGAGCCAGGGCTTCAAATCCTCCCTCTTCCAGGGGCGGGAAGCTGGGCCCTCCTCAAGCCGGGGAAATAACACACGGAAAAAGGAGCTTTATTTACTTTCACTCCCAAAGCAGAGCACTGGGGTGGGGGAGGGAAGCCCTGGACCCCCTCGAGCTGCCACCTACCCACTCTGGGGCCACCCCATGTCCGTGGGGAGTTGCAGCCACACGTGGCTCAGGGCCAGAGGGGTGGTGGGGTGGCCACAGTGGCCTCCAGCCCCTCGTGCTCCCTCTGCTCCCTGGCCAACAATAGCTCCTTCCGGCACGGCCCCGCTCACTTTCCTGTTTTCCCCCAGCCGGGCTCTGACAGCTCCTGGAGACCCCAAAAGGTTGTGGGTCCTGCTGGTGTGCTGCGTGTCCTGCTCCCTGCGTGTGCTCTGCGTGCTCTCCTCGTGTCACTGCCCCCTCTGCACACCCGGGGTGTGCCCTCCGTGTGCCCTGAGCTCCCCGTGTGGCCCTGGCATGACCATGGCATGTTCCCTGTGTGCCTGGCATGTGCTTGTGCTGTGCCTGCTGCACACACTCTGCACACTCACTACACACACTGTACATTCATTACACACTCCCTGCACACTCACTACACACTGCACAGTCACTACACACTCCCTACACTCTGCACATTCCCGGCACTCTCCCTGTACACTGACTACACACTTACTACACACTCCCTGTACACTGACTACACCCCCCTGTACACCCCCTGTACACTCACTACTCACTCACTACACACTCTGCACACTCATTGCACACTCAAGGGGAGGTTTGCAGCCGGCTGTGGTGAGAGTGTTGGGTCTCAGCTGCCTTGGGCAGGGCACTGGGACATGCTCCTGTTCCCTGGGCTTCCCTTCCCTGTTCTTTCTTCCCTGTGCTCAGCCCTGTGGCATCAGGGATGTGCACCCAGGGAATGTGGGCACATGTGGGGCTGGGTGTGCACAGACTCACACACAGTCACACACTCACACACACACACTGAAACACACTCACACACATGCACACACACACACACACTAACACACACTGACACACACTCATACACCCACACACACACACTCACACACACTCA
>VYXB01005636.1:20241-32899 GCA_013397135.1 Pachyramphus minor
CCGATTCCTGGGCTGGGAAACCCCCCCCCTCCGCAGGTTGGACACCCCCGAAGTTCTCGGGGTGAAGCCCGTGTTGCACAGAGCCCACCCCCCCCAACTCCCGCAGAAAGCCCCTCTCGCCTTATCGGCGGCGGCAGGTCCCGCCCTGGGCTGGGTGTTGTCCCGCACCCCGGTGTTTTTGGGGTGCGCACGTGCTGGGGGAGGCAGAGCCCGGCTGGAGAGGGGGCACAGCAAGAGGCGGGAGCCGCAGCGCCCCGGCCCCGCTGGTTCCCCCTCCTGGGGCGGGCTCTGAGTCTGTGAGGTGTCCCGAGTTCCCCGTTCTCAGCCCGCGGGGTGGGGCTGCCCCATTCCCACCGGGATCAGCCGTGCGGTGGAGTTGGCTGCCCCATTCCCACCGGGATCAGCCGTGCCGTGATGCCAGGGCTCGGGTTTTTTTTGTGTGTGTGTGGGTTGTTTTGCTGCGGTGCCATGAGCCGCTGGGGCTGGGGAGGCCCCGCTCGGGAGGCCCCTCTCGTTCCGGGGTGATTATCTGCTGGCTGCAGCTCTTTTCTCGCCCTGGTCACGAGGCCCGTGTGGGCTGCGGGTCATGTGCTGGAAAGCCCCAGAGTCCCTGGAGCGATCAGGGAATGGCTGGCGCTGCCTCCCCTTCCAGCGGGGTTAACTCCTCCCGGCCCGGAGCCTGTGCCTGCTCTGCTGCACTGCCTGAGCCGGGCTGGGGAACAGGCAGGAGAACAGGCAGAGTCAGGCAGGGGAACAGGCAGAGCAGGATTGTCCCTCCGTGTCCTGCAGCCTCTCCCAGGCAATGGAGCGGCCGCTGCCCTGCTGAGCCGGTTGGGTGGCGGGGGTGCTGTGGGGTGTGGGTGCTGTGGGGTGTGGGTGCTGTGGGGTGTGGGTCTGACTGTCCTGCTGCTGCCCTGCGGGGGTTGCACACCCTTCAGGCTTTTTTGTTTTCCCCTGTGGGGTGGCAGCTCGCTGCTGGGTGACCCCAGAGAGGCAGGTCTGTGGCACCCCCTGTGCTGGGAAACCCTGCAGGGTGGGCTGCCCTGGCAGGAGCAAACCCCAGGGAGCAGCCCTGTCTGCAGCCTCCCTTCAGGGTGCAGCCCTGTAGCTCTGGCAGGACCCTCCCAGGCCCCTCAGCCCCCTGGTGCCCACCCTTTGGGCTCACCTGCCTGTCCCCACAGTGTGGCTCAGCCGAGTACATGGCCCCAGAGGTGGTGGAGGCCTTCAACGAGGAGGCCACGATCTACGACAAGCGCTGTGACCTGTGGAGCCTGGGGGTCATCCTGTACATCATGTTGAGTGGGTACCCCCCCTTCGTGGGCCACTGCGGCTCCGACTGCGGCTGGGACCGGGGCGAGGCCTGTCACACCTGCCAGGTACATGGGGGACCCTGCACTGCCAAACCCACCCCCAGTTTGGCAGCAGCACCCCTGGCTGAGCCTCTGATTTCTTTTCCTCCCCCCTCCCCAGAACATGCTCTTTGAGAGCATCCAGGAGGGGAAGTACGAGTTTCCCGACAAGGACTGGGCGCACATCTCCTTCGGAGCCAAAGACCTCATTTCCAAGCTGCTGGTGAGAGATGCCAAGAAGAGGCTCAGTGCAGCCCAGGTCCTGGAGCACCCCTGGGTGCAGGGGGTGAGTGGTGATGCCCCTTTCCTGCTCTCTGCTCCCAGAATTGGGGTGGGGGTCACCCCCCTGTGTGGTTCCTGCCTCTGACCAGCTGTGTTTCATTGCAGTGCGCCCCGGACAACACCCTGCCAACCCCCATCATCCTGCAGAGGTGAGTGTGGGATGGGGCCCAGCCAGAAATCCTGCCCCAAAACCAAAATCCCAGCCCTCAAAATCCTGGCTCCTCTACTGTCCACTCCTGCTGCTTTTTTGGGGGCTTTGCCACCACAACTCTGTCTGGGCAGCGGCGGCTGCTGCGAGTTGGGTCCCAGCCAAGTTTTTCAGTGCCTGACACGGGCAGCACATGAGGAGGGACACCCTGCCCTCCCTGCAACCCCCATGAGCCCCTGCCTCCCCCGCAGGAACAGCAGTGCCAAAGAGCTCACCTGCTTCGCTGCCGAGGCCATCGCTGTCAACCGCCAGCTGACGCGGCACGACGAGGACGAGGAGGACGAGGCGGAGGAGGAAGCACGACCCATCATCATCAAAGCTACCTCACGGGCCATGCAGCTCTCCCCCCCCTCCGAGTCCAAGCTGGCCAAGCGGCGGCAGAAGAGCAGCCTGGCCAAGGCAGTGGCCGCCGGGCAGCACCTGGTGGCCCCGCTGGTCCTGGTGGCCGACCAAGCCTGAGCGGTGCCCCCTGCACCTGCTGGAACCCTTCTCCCCCCTTCTCCTTTCTTTCTTTCCCCTTTCCCCCCCCCCTCCCTCAACCCCACCGTTTCTGGCTAGTGACAAGATCAGGACTCGTCCCTGTGGCTGGTTTCCAAGGTTTTGCTGATCTTGTAGGTCTGGGAGTGGGAGGGTTTGTTTAAGATCTTTTTTTTTTTAAGGTATTAAATCAAGTGTGAGGTTGCTTCACCCAGGGCACACTCAAGGACATCTGACAGACACATGGACTTTTGTTTCCCGACTCTTGGTTTCTCCTCTGACATTTCCCCCCCTCCCTGACACCAAAGGACTCTTTGTACCCGCGGCTGCTTTGACGATTTCAGCTCATTTCATACTGTGAACAAAAGACCCTCGGTCGCGTTTCCAACAACGGGAGTCGCGTTTTAACCTCGTCCCTCCCCCCGGAGCTGCAGGTTTTTCTCCGATGTTGGGGTAGATCCCACAAACCCCCCTGTCCCGGGGGTCTGGGAGGCACCTCCGTCCCGTGCTGGGGGCTGTCCCTGGCTCTGCTCCGGGGGGACACGGTGGGTGTTGTGCAGGGAACCGCTCGGGCCGGGGGGAGACGGTGCCAGCGAGGAAGCAGTGCCCTGTCCCACTGAGCCGCCCTCTCTCCTCGGCGTCCCACAATAAGCTATTCACCCCCTTCTTTTCTTTCTTTTTCTTTTTTTTTTTTTTGATGATTGTTGGTTTTAACCTGCTAGCTGTTGTGCTCTGTGCTTCTCTGCAGGGCACAGAGAAACGTCTTCCTTTCTTTCCTCCCGTGCTCTGGCGGCGGCTCCCGGGGTAAGGCCAGAGCTGGGGGATCCACGGGCACCCAGGGCTGTGCTCTTGTGCCAGGACAGGTGTTGTACCCCCTGGTTTTGGATGGGCTGGTGGCTGTGCCCTGGTGGAGGTGTGAGGGGGGATGAGGTGTTCAGGGTGGCCAGAGCAGCCAGGAGCTCCCTCTGGGAATAGTTGTGCTCTGTGGAAAGCGAGGAGCCACTTGAGGAGCGCCGGGACCTGCTGCAGGACAGTGAGACCTGCTGTGGCCTCGGGCTGGCCCCGAGGCTGCTGTGGCAGGAGGGTCTGGGGGCACAGAGGGTGCCCAGTGCCCTGGGGATACCAGTGGGGGAGCAGCCAGGCTGGTGGCAGCACCCAAGGGCCGCAGTGTTGGGGAGCAGCTCTGGGGCTGGAGGGTTTGTGGGCAGTGCTGGTGTGTGTGGTCACGGAGGTGCATCCGTGTTCACGTGTGTTCAGGCAGTGCCCTTTCCTTGGGACTTGCTTTGGGGAAGGGAAGGAATGCATGGCAGGGAAGGGCTTGGAAAGCTGAGCTGGGATGAGGCCCTTGGCTGGTTCCTGGGTCTGTCCAGGAGGTGCTTGGGGCCGGGCTGGGCTCCAGCCCCCCCAGTGCCTCCAGCTCCCCCTGACACCCCCTGCTCCCCAACACAGGCCCAGCCATGGGTTGGGCCACCAAACTGTGCCCACTGTCACCCCCCATCCCTCCCCCTTCACAGCCCCTGCCCACTCAGTGCTTGGAGCTTTATATTTTGCAAAAGCAGCCTCGTGTGCCCAGGTGAGGGTTTGGGAGCTCTGAGCTGGGGGAGAAGAGGCTTCCCTGGGTCTTCAGCTGAAGTCAGTCCCTGTCTCTGGAAAAAAAAAAAGAAAGTTCTCCTTTTTATTTTAAGACTGCTGACAGCAATACTATGCAATATATGTTGTTTTTTGTTTCAGGGAGGTGTGTGTGAGTTACCCTGGGGGAGAATGGTCAGGGGTGTTGGTGGAGTTCAGGGCAGGGGCTGTCTTCCCTCACCCTTCCTGGCCTTTCTGCTGACCCAGGGGGGGTCGGGGAGGGCGGCTCCATCCCCATCCCACCCCCCCAGAAACTGCCTCACCCTTGCAGTCAGCCCTCTCCCCATGGGCTGGGTGGGGAGGAGCGAGGTGGTGACGAGGGGAGACCCCCCCACGCAGGCACTGGGACACCCTGGAGAGGCCTCCTTTAACAGAAAGGAAGAAAGAAAGAAAAAAAAAAGTCCACCTTGATTGTACATTGTTACTTTCTGTAGCTTATTTTGTTTTATCAGTTGTAGATAATTCCTGGTTGTCTTATATTAAGAAATACTTGAATGATGTACAGTCCAGCGATGCCTTGAGCTGGTATTGTGAAGCTATCGTTGATGCTGCACGGAGCAGCCTTTTTTTAACAAAACAAAAAAATAAATCACACAAAATCCGTGGGAAGGGGATGGCAGGGGGATGTCTGGGATTTATCTGTCCCCCCTCCCCGTGCTGCTGGTGTTTGGCAAGCTGAGCTCCCCCTTTTCCCCACGTGTAGGAGCGATGTTTTACATGAACACATGAACACACCCTCTCTGGTGGAGGTGGGTGCGTGGCCTGGGTGACCTGTGCTGTGCTGGGAGCGTGTCCTGTGGGCACCTGGGGTGTCCCTGGCTGGGAATGTGCAGCTGGAAGGTGCTGTGGGGGTTTGTGGTGAGGGGGTGGATGTGCCAGGGGGGCATCTGAGCTCGGCCCAGGCTTGGCTTCGTGTTTGGGGCGGGGGTTCTGTTTTGGACCCGGCGCTCGGGGTGACCCATGGCAGGGTCTGGGTGTTGGGAGAGGATCTTTAATTGCCTCTAGAGCTGGGGATTGACTCTGGAATGGCTCCAGTGTGACTCGTGGCAGTGCTGGGCACCCGTGGGTGCCTCAGTGGGACAGGGATGGCCGGGGGGACCCTCGTGCCAGCGCCGCTCCTGGGGCGGTTTCCAGACAGATGCTCCCGTGGTCCAGCACCAGCGACCCCTTCTCACCAACACCCTTCTTCCTCCTCTTCCTCTTCCCAAGCTCCCCTGTCCCCTCCCCATAGAGCATCTATCTTGGAAACCAACTTAAAAAAGATTTTCTTTGTTTTATTTTTGTTGTTTTTTTTTTTTTAAGCTGGAAACTTTAAGCGTTTTGGCTTCCTCTCCTTCCCCCCCACCCTTCCTTCAGCCAACTAACTCGACTTTAGAACTGGTTAGAAATGTTTACTGTGAAGCTCTAACTCTTTTTTTTTTTTTAATCAAACCAGGAGAAGCTTTCTCCTCTTTACAATTGATGAAGACTGCCAAAGCTGGTTCCACAGGAGTCACGTTATCGCACTGTTGGTTTGTGCAGCAGCGGCCTCTGCCCAGGGGCTGGCTGGGAAATAAAAACTGAAAATATTAAAAAAAAAAAACAAAACAAAACAAAAACAGAACAAAAAAATCGACAAAAAAAAACAAAAACAAAAAAAGGAAAAAAAAAAAAAGAAAAAACCCGCTCCAAAATAAGCACTTTACTTGTATGTACCAGGTGACCTGATACAGCTGAATTGAAGTTTTCCTTTATAACAATTGTTGATGCCAGAATTTTGTATTCTGTTTTGTAAGAATTTAATAAAAATGCATTGAGACCTACGTGGTGGGCAGTGCTTGTGGCAGGGGGTGGATTGGGCAAGGTGGGAGGGGAAGAGAGACCCCTGGGTGTTCCCACTGTTGGCCTTCCCAGGTTCCAGCAGCTCCTGCTCCAGGGTGCTGGGAGTGCGGGTGGAGCGGGATCCAGGAATAGGGGCTGGCAGCAGCTCCGGCCCTGACTCACTTTTCCCAGGGGGATGGTGATCCCTGACTCCCCAGGGGGAGCTGGAGGGCAGGGCAGGGCTGTGCTCCCTGCCAGCTGCAAACAGCTTTTGGGGGCTGCTCTGCCCCCCCTGATCCACCCCCTGATCCATCCTCCCCACACATCCACCTGCCAGGGGCTGGGGGGGGAACTGTGGTGGGATCTGGGAGGGTTTGGGGATGGGGGAAGAGGTGGGGACTGGAGGTTGAGGATCAGGGTATGGGAAAAGGGCTTTTTCTCCTGGGCAGGGCTGCCCTTGTGGAGTTTTTTTTAGTATATTCTAATTTTTAAGGTATTTCCTGGCCTGGCAAATGAGTTTTGCTGCTATGCTGGGGAGGGAAGGAGCTGCATCCCTCTGGATGTCACTGCTGTGGCAGGTGGGGGTGCCCTGGCTGGCACTGCTGTCCTGGCAGACCCCCATCCGTGGCAGCCCTGCTTTTTGGGGATGGGATGTGGGATCTGCCATGGACAAGCTGCTGCTCCCGGCTCTGAGCTGAGAGAGCCCCACTCAGAGCCCAGAAATCCAGACTCACTGCTTGGGAAATGATCTTCCTGCATCCTGGCTGCTCCAGGATGGCCTGTGGTGGGAGCAGAGCTGGGGTTCCCTGGATGCAGAGGATGAGAAGTGTCTCCCAGTCCCACCCATGGTGCTGTTCCTGCCTTTGGCCACCAAAGCCATTGTTCCCCCCTGGACCTGGGGCCACCAACTGGTGACCTTGGACATTTTAGGAACACCCAGTCCTTGGCTCTCCTTCCCTGTTGTGCATCCTGCTCTCCTGCCCCTCTTGTTGTCTCCCCACCCAGGAACTCCTCCTCTCCTGCTCTTTGCTCATGGGTTGTGCCACAGAAAATCCACCTTCCGAGATCCCAGGTGGATGCCAGGCAGGTGATGTGCCAAAGGCAGCTCTGCTGCAGAGGCTGGTTTAGGTTTTAACCCCTGCAATTTCTTTGTGGGTCCCTCTTTCCCCCTCCCCTGCCTCCAGCAGTGCCTGGCAGTTGGATCCCACCCCGGAGCACGTGCGGAGAAGGGCAGCCCTGAAAATAAACCCAGCGCTGGGTCAAAATAACCTGTGCTGCTCTGGGGCCTGAGCACCGGCCCAAAATAGGCTCCCCTGGGATAAGGGCACTATAAATACCCTGGCATGGATTTGTACTGGAGAAAAGCCCTGCAGAGGAGCAGAGGTGATGCCACCCACGCTGGCCTGGAGCAGAGGGGCCACTGCAGAGCCTCCGGGGTGACGCAGGGGAATCAGGGAGGCTGCAGGTGACGTGGTGGCTTGTGCCAGTTCTCGGGATTTGGTGGAACCAGCGGGGCCTGCTGGGATCCCAGTGGCTGCTGGGGTCACACCTGGGTTAGCCCAGGGCACCAAGGTGGGTGGGCACGAGGGCACATGGAGTGTCCTCAGTGTTTTGGGTCTAAGCCTGGCTCTGCTGGTGATGATCCAGGTGATTAATCAAGTTTTGATTCGCTCTCTGCCCAAAAACCAAAGTTTTCTTTTCTTCCTTTCCTCGCTGAAGTGAGGAATGTGCATTCCCTCAGCCCTGACCACCCTCCCGTCCTGCCCATGAGCCCCAAACCCACACGGGCATGTGGAGAGGAAGGAGTGAAGGACTGTTTTGGATCAAAAATAGGTTTAATTTTCCTTTTTGTGCTTTTAAAATGTTTTCTGGGATGGGGCAGAGAAAGAAAGAACCCTTGTGTGTTTTGCAGTGAGTCACCTCTCCTGTCCAGGCAACCAAAACAAACCAATTTGGGGTTTTTTTTGGTAGAAGGTGTCACTCTGTGGCTGGTGTGTGTAGGTTCTCCCTCTGGAGGCATCTCAGGGAGTGAGTGCTCCCTGGCAGAGCCCTGCCTGCAGGTCTGGCTCTGCCTGTGGCCAGCTGGTCCCTCTGCACCAGGATGAGCCTTGGTGGCCTCGGCACAACACGGCACATGTTTCCTCTGCTGCCTGGAAAAGCCCTTGGTCAGCCTTGTTTGTGGTTTTGGGTGGTGAAGGGTGGCTTTCAGAGAGCCGTGTGGAGCAGGTTTGGCTTTCCCACAGGATTCCAGCTCCCTGTGGGATCACACAGGCCTTGGGAGCTGTGGTTGATCAGCAGGAGTGGGGCAGTGCCAGGTTTTCCCAGAACCCAGGAGAGCATCTCTGGCTGTGCCCCTTGGAGGCTCCGCTGTGCCCGTGGGCTCCTGAGTCACCTTCTCTCCTGGCTGGAGGTTTGAATCAGGGCCTGGTGCTGTCACACAGGGTTTGGCAGGTCCCACTTGGCCCTCCCTGGGCTCACATCTTTGCCACACATCTTCCTTGGAGCTTCCTGGAACTTCCTTATGTCCTAACATAAGGACTCCTTGAGTCAGCCAGGGGAGAGCTACCTCTGCCTTCCCAGCTTTTCCTTGGAACACATATCCCAGACGTTTTTTTTTGCCTTCAGAGATGAAGAAAGGCCAGGAGTCCCCCACCATCCAACTCTGAGCACCCCAGTCCCACCAGCTTCATTCCAGCTCCTCATTCCAGCCCTGTGCATCCCAGACCCTTTATTCCCAGCCCTGGATGTGGTCAGTGCTCCATCCCCACCAGCTGAACCCCAGCGATTCGACCACTGGAGTGAGGCTTTTGCTCCTCCTGCCCCAGGTGAAACCACGCTGCCTCTGCCCAGCGCCTGATCTCTGATCCCTTGGCTATGGGATCTGGAAATGATGACCCTGTGCTCCCAGGTTTATTTTTGGGATGCTAAAGTCTCCTGTGTGGCACTAGTGTTTGTATTTCTGCGGCGTTGGCCCAGGGTTGTGCAGCAAACACCTCACCCCATCCCACAGCACCAAGGTGAGTGACCCACAGGGATTTCTGTGCTATCTGGATTATCCCTTATTTCCTTATTTCCACAGCTGTGTTTCCTTACAGTGGATCTGAGTTGAGTGTCTGGCTCCTGCCACAAGATAAATCACCCTTGTTTGGTTCATCACATGCCAAATAACCAGGATGTGTCTGGAGCACTGGCTCGGAGCAGGGTGGTGGTGCTGCTGAGATCAGCATCGCACGGGGAGGGGTCCAATGGATGCCAAATCCCCTCCTGTGTGATGGAGAACCCAACGTCCTCCCTGCCAAGGCACATCATCCCCTCAGAGATACCACAGTTCTTGAGGATGGCCATGGATTTGCTGGGATGTGGGAGCAGGGAAGGCTGTGGTAGAGGGGCTTCAGCCCCCATCACCTCCCTCCCGCCCAGCACGGGTTGGGCTGGATGTTCCTGCACCTCCTGGGCAGGTGACACTCCTGAAACTGGAGGAATGTGGGACCACGGAGTCAGTGCCCACCACCCAGTTCCTCCTGCCAGAGGTGCAGCACACTATAACTGTGTAAAAACCCACTTTTGGTGATGCTGGGTTTCTGTCCTGGCTGCACCTGCACGTAAAGGAACACACCCCCCAGGCGCTGGCTGCTTCCCATGAAGAAACTGTCACTGCAAAACGCAACACAGAGAAAACAAAGCACTGGAAAATATAAAATATATCTAATAAAATATATTAGGCTTTGCAAAACCAAAGGAGCCTGCCTTGTTTGGTGGTCTCTAACTGGAGTCTTAGAGCAGCTCTGGAAGAAACCGAGCAAACAAAACTAAAGCTCACTCCTGCCAGATTTCACAGTGAATCTCTGCTCTGCCACACTCAAAGAAAAACACCAGAAGGAAAACTCTTTGTAATAGAGGGTGGACAGTCCTCCTCCTCCTTTAGGAAAAGTGTGTTCTCTCTTGCTTCGCCCTGCTTTTAACACACACACACACACAGGGATGAGGCTCTGGCCCCCTCCAAGCATCCAGCGGGGCACAGCGAGGCTCCAGCTCCCTCTAATGTCCCCGGCCCGACAGGAGGATCCCGAGGCGGGACAGGCCCGGGCAGGGAGCGGGCGGGGGGCCAGGAAAGCGCGGCCCGAGGGAAAAAGGGACGCTGCAAACGTGTGGAAGCGGCACTGGGGGAGTGTGTGCGGGCGATGTGCCGAGCAAAGGGCCGGAGAGGGGAAAGGCTGCAGCGCTTCACAAGGGAACACGGCTGCATTTAGTGCTCGGTTAGCAACAATAAATGAAAGATTTCACAGCAAAAAGGACCGTTCCCCTAAAAAATACCATTTTTTAATACTCTAAAAAAGTACTCTGAAATACTGTAAGTGTTTCCATCCCCATGAGTGCTCAAAAAACATGTGGCTGTGGCACCTGGGAATGAATATGGTTTAGTGGTGAATGTGGTGGTGGTGGGTTGATGGTTGGACTTCATGATCTCAAAGGTCTTTTCCACCCCTAATGATTCTGTGATTTTATGATTCTACTCATTCCTGCCTGCATAGGGACTCCTGGGAGAGGAGCTCTGAGCTCTGCATGGCTGTGGCCACAGAATTTTCCCACACTTGTCCATGTGAAGTGCAGCATAGCTTTAAAAACTGCAGCAGGTGAAGCAGAAATGGGCATTTGATACCATAAATACAAAACAGGCTTGGAGGCTCTCGATCAAAACCAGTGGTGTGACACCACCACTGCATCCGGCTGCAGTGGTGAGATCCTGGAGCTGTACAAGGAGGGTATGGAAGCACTGAATCCATACAAACAGCACCCAGTCCATACAAACAGCACAGAATCCATACAAACAGCCCCCAATCCATACAGCAGCACATCAGTGCGTGTTACAGGAGGTGTAACACCGAGGCACAGGCAGCAGAAGGGGCAGCCAGGCCACCTCCTCCCTGACATGCTGAATCCCAGCCCACAGGAATGGATGTGTGAGCGCAGCACAGATCAGGGGCCGGATAACAGGGAGAAGGGGGATGTAATTACCCTGTGAAGAATAAATCACTTTAACGGTTCAGTTACTGAGATCACAGCGAGGCAGTGGCACAGCCTCTTAATTAATCTTCTGCTTTGCAGCCTGTTCCTGCCTCTGCTCCATCTCCACCTCACCCTGGCGAGGACACTCCGTGGTGGGGACACTGGAGTGTGTCCCAGCTGAGCAGATCCAGCAGGAAGTTGGGAGCAGCAGGGCATGCCCAGGTGAGGGATCAGGCTGCTGTGGATCAGCCTGTCCCCGAGGAGAGCTGTGCCCCCTGCTCTGTGCAGGGTAATACCTGTGGTGATCCTGGTAACGTGGTGTCCCTGTGGTGCTCCAGGCCTGTGTCAGCAGCAGCAGTCTGGAACTCTGAGTGAATTATTGTGAGGAATTGCTGGGCACAAAGCAGGCCTGCGGATGGCAGAGGCTCTGGGTCTGATGGTTTGTGAGGGCATGAAGGGAGAACCCCCCCTTAACCTCAATCCCACCCACTGCCCCTCTCCACAGCCCAAATCTCCCTGGCTCCTCACCCCCAGCACCGTCCCCCTTCAGCCCCACAAGTCCCAGCCTCCCCTCCATGAATTCCACCCCCATTTCTCAGCCCTTCACAAGCTGCTCTCCGGGCTCCCTCACCCCTCGTCCTCCCCAGAATGACCCCCTTCACAGGACAGCCCCTTTATCTCCTAAAATTGCCCCTTTGGGATTGCTCCTCTTCACCCCCCCACATTGCTCCTCAGGGAGCCTCTGAGGAGCCTCTGCCTTGTCTCCCAAACTGTCCCTCAGGGATTCCTCCCTCACTCCTCGACATTGTTCCTCATGGACCTCCTTATCCCTCAAAACTGCCCTTCAGGGATCAGTCCCTCACTCCCCCTCACGGACTGCCCCCTTATCTTACAAAACTGGCCCTCAGGAACGAGCCCTTGTCCTTCTCAGGGATCACCCCGTCATCCCCAAAACTTCCCATTAGGGATTGCTTCCTGCACCCCCCACCACATTGCTCCTCAGGGAAATGCTCCCTTATCTTCCAACACTGCTCCTCAGGGATCACCCCCTCACATCTCAGGGACTGTTGCCACCACTCCCCCACATTGCTCCTCAGGGAATTGCTCCTCTATCACCCCAAACTGCCCCTCAGGGATTGCCCCTCTTGCCTGCCCACACCATGTTGCTCCTCAGGGAAAGGCCTCCTTGTCCTCAAAACTGTCCCTCAGGGATGGCCCCTCATCCTCTTCAGGGATCATCACTCCCTTACTCTTCCTCCAGGATCAACTCTCACCCCCCAAACTGCCCCTCAGGGATGGCCCCTCATCCCCCTCAGGGATTGCCCCCTCATCTCCAAATCTGCCCCTCAGGGATTGCTCCTCTCACTCCTCCACATTGTTCCTTAGAGAATTGCCCCCTTTTCCCCCAAAACTGTCCCTCAGGGATTGATTGCTCCCCTATATTGCTCCTCAGGGAAATGCATCCTTACCCTCAAAACAGCTCCTTGGGGATGGCTCCTCATTCCCATCAGGGATTGCCCCCTAATCCCTAAATCTGCCTTTCAGAGATGGCTCCTCATACTCCTCAGAGATGGGCCCCTTCCCCTCAGGGATGAGCTCTCATCCTCCTCAGGGATCGCTCCCTCATGCCCTAAACTGCCCCTCAGGGACAGCCTCTCATCCTCNCACTCCTCTTTATTGATCCTCAGGGAAATGCACCCTTACCCTCAAAACTGCACCTCGGGGATGGCCCCTCAATTACCCCCTCAGGGATTGCCCCCTTATCCCCCCAAACTGCCCCTCGGGCACCTCACCCTCCCCTAAACCAGCCCCCTCAGGGGTCGCCCCCTCAGGTGTCACCGCCTCGCTCTCCCCTCGCACCTCCCTCCATCCTCTCCCTGCGCGCTCTCCCCGCTCCCCTCCCGCC